>NJDD01001410.1:11688-30060 GCA_002245505.1 Calephelis nemesis | reverse complement strand
ATCAAAATGATTTGTTAGTTATTGTATTGTAATGAGAAGGTTTTGTTAATTTTAAATTTAATGATAAAAGTGGCTACGTATATTTTTAACTACATCTACATTGATTTGGCTTGGCGTCAAGCAGGGCTGTATGCTGTCAACATGCTTGTTTATCTTGTATTTTGACAAATGTCTTCAAAGGTTAAGGGTCAATGAATGTGGGAAATGCGTATAGGTGACCAATAGGTGTACAACCTGCTTTATGCAGATGATGCTGTACTTTTAGGCTCTACACCATCTGAGCTACAAAACACTGGTTACAGTTTTGGAAAGTGATTGTAAAGAAAGAGGCTTACATTTGAATGCAATGAAAACCAAAACCATAGTTAGTCAGTTAGTAGTGTTTGAAAGAGACAAGACACAAAACAAATCCAGAACGGATGATAGAGTTTCAGTTCATGATATAGTACTGGAATAAGTGAATGAAATTGTATATCTTCATTGTGCTTTTAGCAGGGATGGAAGGTACACCGCGGATGTAGAAAGGAAAGTATGTGCAAATATAGATAGTGTAAATGGAGCGTTGGGTAAGTTATTTCAAAGCGAGGTTTTGAGTCAAAGTGCTAGACTTGCTTTGTATAATTCTGTGTTCATTCCAACGTTGTTGCATGAAAATAGGATAAATACGGTCGAAATGAGAGCACTACGGAAAATCTGGGTTTTACGCTCGCTTAGCGCATTCGTAACAGTGAGATCCGAGAAAGAGTGGAATTGAAAGTAAGTGTTGGTGTTAAAATGTGAAAGGGCATGCTCCGCTATTTCGGACACGTAGAAAGAATGACAGATGAACGATTGACAAAGCAAATACACAATTCGAATGTGGACGGATGTAAGTTCCCGGACTACGATGACATTCAAGGATCAAATTGCTTTAGTATTATTTGAAGATGGTGTCAAGAGTCTACGGTATTAAAAGAGTAATTAATGTGGAGGAAGCCAGGCAGGTGTGCCAGGATCGTGAGGTTTGGCGCTCGATACGCTCTGCCTACCCCGTAAGGGACTTAGCGTGAAGATATAATATATGTATGCATCATGTATGTATGACTATACGTATACACTTTCTGTAAGTGGTAAATCGCAATAACATATCATTGTTTTTATATTAAGTTTTTAACCTCTGACAAAAAAAAAAGTGTGTTATTGTAAAGTATAAGGTTGAAGAATCTGTGTGTGCCTACCCTGGCAGGGCAACTCCTTAACGAACGAGTCGATATCGACGCAACTTTTTTTTTGGTAGGATAGCTGATCAAGATGATGATGAGCTACATTACAGAAGGGATTTGTCATTAAAAATTAATTTTATGATTTAATTTAGGATATTATATCAAACTTAATTTTTTGTGATTATTTCTTTTACAAAAAAAAATTTTAGAATCACAAAATTTCGGAGAGAATCTGTAAGATTTTTTTATTTCTACCGCCGAGATAATGTATTAACAAATATGCTATTTTATAACATTTGTAAATAAAATCACATTCATGGTAAAAACAATAAAACCATGACAAAACATATATTGAGCTGTGTGACGGTTTTAATGAAATTTATGACAATTATCGTCTATCTTTTATAAAAAAAAACAATTGGATTTCTGGACCGATTTCACTGATTTTGGTCTTGAACTATTTGTGGAGTTCCATGGATGGTTTTAAAGATAAGAAAAAGGAAAAATATGAAAAGCAACTTTTTAATTTTTCCCATACAAACGTAACGGGTGGAACGATGTTCGCCGGGACAGCTTGTCGATTATAAAAAATAACTTTTTACATAAAACAGCTCAAAAGTTATAACTGGAACGGTAATAACGTTTACGGTAAAAAGAACGGGTTAAAACACTTATAACCGGATGCTCATTGTCTATTAAAAAGTGTTAACACTCCGCTTACAAAGCCGTATAAGAGGCAATTTTATAGAACAATGAAACTTTCGGCTGCCTGAAGCCAGTAAGTTGTTTGTTTACCCTTGAACCCTCAATCCTCATCATACACGTAAATACATTTATTATTCATACAATTCGCCTCGTATATGTCAATCCTGGTTTGATAAATTAGTTATGAATAAATATCTTTATGTGAGAGGACAGCGACCAAAAACATAGATCTCTTTTTTTATGATATTGGAAGGCAAACAAGCAGATGGATTTCTTGATGGAAAGAAATTTACGCCGCCTAGAGACACCAAAGACGGTAATGTTGCGTTGCTCATGTTCGTTGCAGATGGTCTATTCTGCAAAGGAGCCCGGACCAACACGGGGAATGTGTCAATCCTGGTTCAAGTTCATCGCCGCCGCAGAAGTGGATGTGGGCAAAAGAGTTCCCACAGCCCCGATATCTTAATTACTTTGATGTCGAAAAATTAGGAAAATGGAAACACCATACTAAAAACAACATACCCCTGCACAATATTTTTATTCAGCTGTCAATTTTAGGCAGCTTGCAATTTGCTAGGCCAACTATTTATCTATATTTTCTACTTCTTCAATACCTACATACAGTCGTGGTCAACTAATTAGGGACATGCAAGATAGTGAAGAACAATAACCGGTTATGTAATACAAATATAAAACCCTATTGATTTCTCAGTAACTATTATTTGCATAATTTGTTCCGATTATTATGCTTTAAATGGCTGTAAATAAAATAATAAATAAATGGAAAAAAGTATTTAATATCAAAGGTTGAACATGTATTCAATTTTAAGGTATAATTCTGTAGCTGGACATTTAATTAAGGGCAATAAACTATAATGAAAAATAGAGTTAAACAAAACTAATAATCTGCAGTATTATAATATCTTTAACAGCTCCATTTTATTACGTGTTAAATCAGTACCCAGTTTCCGTTGAAATCTGTGTTTCAAAATGACTGTGTTTTTTGCCTTATATTTCACTTGAGTGAAATATAAGGCAAAAAGTAGTTGAGGATAAATTAGTATCTGAAAGCTTTATTTTGTACATAAATATATTTTTATATATAAATTCTATACATAAACGATAACTATGTCTATAACAATTAATAAAATCCTAAAGATTATAGCTGAGAGAAATGGATTTCCCATTTATCTGTACGTCCAAAATATGATGAAGTACTTTTGTTACCAAACAACCATTAACTTAATCACTACTTGATAAGTACCGTATTTTCCAAGTTTATGGATCCCGTGTAGCCATCTGACTGAGGTGATCGAGCAAATTTAACAGTATAACTTTTTTTATTGGATAAGACTGCAAATACTCTTTTAAGATTTTCCTGGTAAGAGGCAACCGGGTCCTATAAATAAATCATCATCATCATCATCATCAGCCGGAAGACGTCCACTGCTGGACATAGGCCTCCCCCAAAGAGCGCCACAAGTCACGATCACCAGCCGCTTGTAACCAGCGACTCCCCGCGACTTTGACCAGATCATCAGTCCACCGGGTGGGAGGTCGTCCAACACTACGTCCTCCGGTGCGGGGCCGCCACTCGAGAACCTTTCTTCCCCAGCGGTTGTTAGTTTTGCGAGCAATGTGGCCTGCCCATTGCCACTTCAGCTTGCTGACTCTCTGAACTATGTCGGTTACGCTCGTCCTCTTGCGGATCTTGGTGAGTGTTTCGACAAAGTTGGCGAGGGACGTGACAAGTGTTTTGTTTCCCGTGTTCGGACTCTATTTGTGATCTGGTCGCTGTGGTGGGAGGTGGGAACTTTAGGTAGGGTTGTCACATGTGAAGAACGTGACAATCTATATTGTTTCCCGAGCTCTTCCTACATTCGTGTTCTGGTCGCGGAGGTGGGTGGTGGGAACCTCAGTTAGGCTTGTCACACTCTGTGTCGTTTGGAGGATTATTTGCCACAACAGTTACACTGCTTACGCGGAATTAGCAAAATAAAGGCTTATTTTACATCTGTTACAATGGATTTCCGCAAAGTAAAGCCTGATTCAATAAAATATTTCAATAAAATATGAACAGTTTGACCTAGGTACACATACTGATCAAGAATTGAGTTCCCAACGTGAACTGGTATAGGTGCAACATGAACGTTGAACATGCCTTTCGTCTTGTCCAAGTTCATCCTAAGACCCACCTGTTGGGAAACTCTATCGAGGTCACCGAACATTTTGCTCAAGTCTTCCAGCGATTCCGCCATGACCACAATATCGACTGCGAATCGAAGGTGATTGATTTATTCGCCATTGACATTGATGCCGAGTCTTTTCCAGTTCAGAAGCTTGAAGACATCTTCCAGTGCAGCAGTAAACAGTTTCGGAGAAATAACTATAAATAAATAAATAATAATAATCAATATCCCTGGACAAGTTACACAAATCGAATCTAACCCCCAAGTAAGCAAATCATGTGCTTGTGTTATGGGTGTTAGTTAACGATTCTAATACATAGAAATACTTAAATAGATACCAAAATAAATTTAATAAACGCCCAGACCCGAAAATGCAGACATTTAAATGTTTATCACACAAATGCCTGCCCTCGTCGGGAATCAAACCCGAGCCTTGCGGTTGGTATGTGTAGTAAGGCGTGTGCGTTAGCCACTGGACCAACGAGGGTGACTGGTGAGACCTTCGATACTTCTGGAAAGTACGCGGTACTCGGTTTTCGTTAAGAGTCCATATATGCTAAAATACGTCAGCAGCATAATGTTTTTTTTCATACAAAGCAATCATGGATCTTGGTGACAAAAATACACAAGATTAACATGAATATGCTTTACTAGACTAGTGTTTTCAAAACACGATTAATTTCACTTTGCTCAAAAGAAAACAAATCAAAATGTTAACCCTTTTTTGAAAGAAAAACGCAACTGTCTACTTCAATTATGAAAATATCGACACCAGATTTAACATAAACATAGATAAGTACTATACCTAAAAGAATATAAGAGTTTCAGTTTTTATACTTTTTTTCAAATTACTTTTATAGTGTCAAAAATAGTGATTTGTCGCTTAAGACGTTTACTTTAGAGCGCAATATTTCATAGTAATCATCGAACGGGGGTGTGCGGCGATTGGCTCTACTGCTGACTAAGTATGGGGCCTTAAAATGATATAATAAAATTAGGGGCTTAATTTTTGACTAAAATTTCTCTGAAAACAAATGAACAGTCGATACCGTGTAAGCACTTTGTGCTGTTTATGAAGGTACAACGGATCATGCTATTTCATCAAAGTTAGCATTCACTCATTAACATAGGGAGAGGTACCTGCTACACTACCTATGTATTGTGTGGTGATAGCGTGCTGCGCGAAACGTGCATCCGCGCTGTGTCCATGTATTGAGCAGGATCCTTAGTGTACTGTTTAGGCAGCTTCACACGAAGGGGCAGACAGAGGTACAACCAGGGCACCCACAACTAGCCGAAGACACTAAGTCCCACAATGTGCTAGGTGGCAAGCCTATCGCCAACCAAGCACATTTCCAATCCCTAGCAACATTTTTTTAATTAGAAAATTGGATAAATCCAATTTTTTTGTGGCCCGACCTGGGATTCGAACCCGGGACCTCATGCAGTCTAGTCCAACAACTAAACCGCTAGACCACAGAGGCGATTAAGTATACTGTTTACTAAGAATTAATTTAATATTTAATATTGATGTGTGATTTTTTTACTCATTATACATGATCGTCAACCATCAGGTCCTTAATTCACGTCTTTTATTTAAATAAAGAAGGTGTTTTTTTCCCCGTGTTGATCTGGGCGTTTTTGCAGAATTGACTTTCTGCCCTCCTGCCAGGCAGCTCGTGAAAGACGAGCATAGGTTTACCGTCACTAATACCTTGACATCTGACTAGGTGATAGAGTTTCGCAGCGACTCACCCGGATCGGTATCACGGCCTTACTTATACCTGCCGCCATAACCTCACCGCTTGCCGTTGACGTGTTCCAGTCTGGCGGATAAGGTAGTAGTTAAACTATCTTTTGCTTGTGGCCTATCATTGGAATCTTTAAGTAAATTTCTTACCATCAGGAAATCCTTTCCAGAAATCAATCTGTTTGCATGTTTACCTTCCAATATCATAAAAAAGGTAAGCCACTAGTTCTGTACCTATATACCTTAGATATTTTAAGTGACCTAAAGTATCTTCACGCCCATATCCCCGAAGAGGTAGGCAGAGGCATAACCAGGGCACCCACAACTAGCCGAAGACACTAAGTCCCACAATGTGATAGGTGGCAAGCCTATCACCAACCGGGCACATATCCAATCCCGAGCAACATTTTCTTATTAAAAAATTCGGTTTTTCCGAACCCAGGACCTCAAAATATCAAGTCCAACACCTGGACCGCTAGACCTATGGCCGAGGTATTAGGCTTGATGTTCAAGTCTACAGGCTACCCTACCTTCCCTGTAATACGCCAATAATAGAGGAATAGGTAAGAAGATAGTAACGCACCAGTGGTCTTGTGTCTATAGACAATCGATGGTTGCGTCTTACCATCAGTAGAGCCGCTACTTATTCGCTGACTTCTAACATAAAAAAAACTTCGTATCGTTTTATTTTGATAAAACTAAATTATAATAATCAGTTTTGTTAGTTTTGGCATGTCTTTAGTTGTGTATTTATCTTTTTTCTCATTTATTCTCTGACCTGTCCTTGTCTCGCTGAATGATTACTTAGCGAAAAGAGGGCCATTTGTCCATTTTTTTATATTAGTAGCTGTTTACCCGTAATTCGTCAGCTTAGAACTTTAATAAACTTTGGTTGTTAGTTTTTTTTTTTTAAAGTAGATACAGTTTTAACTCGTCTTTAAATGTACGTTTTACATACATACATATATATCTTCACGCCAAGTCCCTTACTGGGTAGGCAGAGAGTATCGAGTGCCAGACCTGACGATCCTGACAAACCTGTCTTGCTTCCTTCACATTCATTACCCCTTTCATACAAATACGCCGGTTTCGGAGACTCTTGACACCACCCTAGGATAATATCGGATTGATCTGATCGTGAAATGTCAGCCTTGGTCTCCCCGGGTACCTACATCCAATGATCTATCCACATTTACATTGTATATCTGCTTTGTCAATCTTTCATCTGTCATTCTTTCTACATGACCGAACCAGCGGATCATGCCCTTTCGCATTTTAACACCAACACTTTCTTTCAATCCCACTCTTTCTCGGATCTCGCTGTTACGAATATTTTCATATCTATATCTTCTTATACATAAAAATTAATTCCTATTAGCCTTGGTCATCGCGATAGTTTCCTCGCTATTGTAAGGGATAAAATGTACCCCATGTCCTTCTCCTGGTTCTAAGCTACCTCTCCATCAATTTTAAGGTTTAACTATCAGGACTGATTCATGGTTTATAATTATTTTTTTGTTTTTATTGTTTTAAGGTGTATTCGGCTATTCGGGGCAAAGACAAATCCAACGAATCAAAAACCATGAAAATTGGTCCAGCAGATCTCGAGTTATAACTGTTGAAACAAACCCGACTTTCTTTTATATATATGGATTTATATGTATATATTACGTGAATCCCCATTTTGTGTGGTCATCTAATCATCAAAAAACTGAGAAAATGGAAAGACAATACCAGACTGAATAGTTTCAAAGAAACTGTTAGGAGCTGTCAATGACAAGTGATACAATGCGCGCCATGTAAAATAAAAGATAAATAACTTTCTTTAATTCTTTGGACTATTACAGAGCATTGTGACATACAAACAAAAGATGTATTAGACAAACAGCTGTACCGCCTGTACCCAAAACTAATCCGTCATCATTACAAGCGTCACAGCTTCCCAAGATTGATTCCTCCGTGTGTCTCCGTCACAACGGATGACGGCGGACAAATGGCGCACCTATCTATCTATCAATCGTATTGTGCCTACTGTGTTGGTAGATTTCAAAATTTATCAGTCTACCCTAAATTCCCCGTGTTGGTCCGGGCTCCTTTGTAGAATAGACCATCTGCCTTCCTTGCCAGGCAGCTCGTAAAAGGCGAGCAAAGGCTCACCGTCACTAACACCGTAAATTCTGAATAGGTGGTAGAGTTTCGCAGCGACTCGTCCGGATTGGTACCACCGCCTTACCAATTCGTACCGCCATAACGTCACGACGTGTTCCGGTTTGGAGGGTAAGGTAGCCGGTAAACTTATTTTTACTCGAGGCCTAACATCCCGGCCCCAGGTTGGCAACGCACCATTACCACCTTTGGTGTCTCTAGGCGGTGTGAATTTCTTACAATCAGGAAATCTGTCTGCTTGTTTGCCTTCCAATATCATAAAAAAAATACTATTTAATTGTTGAGTGATGTGACACCTAGTTTAGGTTAGCACTTCCTTCCCTATTCCTATCGTCGTAATATCAGTGCTCGTCATAGTCATGTTCTAATCTGGATTGAAAGGTATGTGGTACAATTACACACGTCACCTTAAATCTCCACTATAAGAAAACCTCCGTAGTATACTTTCTAAATAGCTCTTCTCCTTTTCCACAGTGTAATGTATTGCGGAAAAGTGCACGAGTTATTTAGAAAATATATATAAGTACAATAGAATTCCACCAAGTTCCGACGATGAAGAGTATAAATTCTTTATCACTAATAATTAATATCTACGAGTATAGTGTACACATGTGACGATTTTTTCTTACAATTAGATGAACAATCCGCTTTTTGACTATCTTAGAAAAAAAAACCCAGTGGCCTTCTGGGTCCCTTGCAGTCCCTTGTGTAGAATAGACCATCTGACTTTCTGCCTGGAAGCTTAAAAGAAGCGAGCATAGGTTAAATAAGTCATTTCCAACAAGTCCACTGATACTGATGTGCACCAATCGCAAAGATAGGGATTCCCTTGGTGACCTATGCCTGCCGCCATGGCACTGTTGTGTTTCGGTCCGGGGGTAGCCTTTACATTTTACTTAACAGCCCGGCCACAGTACAGCGACGCACCTGTAACATTTATGGTGTCTGTAGACGGAGGTCAGCAATTATATTATACTATCTTTGCCTATGGCTGTCACGTTTGCCTCTCACCTTTAGAAGAGCAGTGTCTTCGTTCGCTTTCTTATCACCTAAATAAAAATATCTTCACGCCACAACTCAATACTAGCCAAAGACACTAAGTCCCACAATGTGACAGTTGACAAGCCTATGGACAACCGAGCACATATCCAATCCCAGGCAACGTTATGTTTGTTAGAAATTGGAAATATATATTTTCTAATTTTTGTTTGTTACTCGACCCAGGGATCGAACCCGGGACCTCAAGAAGTCAAGTCCGACACCGGACGATACAGATACGATCATATAAAAAAACTTCTATATCGAGCCATAACCCATGCTTAGTTCAAATATGTCCAAGGTGTAATATATGTTAATATTAAGCCTAGGTTTATCATAAACCGTCACATATTGTAATGTATTCACAGTAATTGGTTTATCCATTTCAATATTTGGTCAGTCGATCCGACTACATTAGATAACAAATTGAATCTAATCCTATTTCAATATCCCCGTATCAACCACTACGTTTATAATTTAAACTAGTTTCTGTATTCTGAACATTCAGGATGAACTCTATTTTCCATTGGTGATCATTTATTCAGGACATCAGAAATTAATATATATTTTATACTAGCGGCCCGCCCCGGCTTCGCACGGTTTTGAAACATACATATAAACCCGTGTTGGTCCGGGCTCCTATGCAGAATAGATCATCTGCCTTTCTTGCCAGGCAGCTCGTAAAAGGCGAGCATAGACTTATCATCACTAACACCGTGACATCTGACTAGGTGGTAGAGTTTCGCAGCGACTCGCCCGGATTGGTACCACCGCCTTACCTATTCCTGCCGCCATAACGTCATGACGTGTTCCGGTTCGGAGGGTAAGGTAGCCGGTAAACTTACTTTTGCTCTAGGCCTAAAATCCCGACCTCAGGTTGGCAACGCACCATTACTATCTTTGGTGTCTCTAGGCGGCGTGAATTTCTTACCATCAGGAAATCCGTCTGCTTGTTTGCCTTCCTATAACATAAAAAAAACCTTTCTCTTTAATCACTTTATCTATTTATAAAAACCGCATCAAACTCCGTTGCATAGTTTTAAAGATTTAAGCATAGAAAGGGATGTAAGGACAGAGGAAGCGACTTTGTTTTATACTGTGTAGTGATGTAGTAATCGACTTTGAAAAAAGAAAAAGTTTGTTATATATAAACTAGTTTCCATTTGCGGCTTTGCCCGCGTATTAATTTATATATTTTTTATAAGTTTTAGCCTATATGTAAATGTATCTTTACGCCCACATACCTGAAGGTGTAGGCAGAGGCACAACCAGGACACCCACAACTAGCCGAAGACACCAAGTCCCACAAAGTGATAATGGCAAGCCTATCGCCAAACCGGCACATATGCAATCCCGAGCAACTTCTTTTTTATTCGAACGTTGGAAAAACCTAATTTTCTTTTTGTTGACCGACCCGGGATTCGAACCCGGGACCTCACGCAGTTAAGTAAAACAACTGAACCGCTAGACCACAGAGGCGAAGATGGATCCAGATCTAAGAAATCACTAACAAAACTAACAACTAATGAGGATTCGAACCCGGGACCTCATGCTACCAACTGAACCACTAGACCACAGAGTCGGCTAAACAAATGACGTGTCTTGGCTAATTCTTTCAATCTTTGATCAATAGTTAGGTTGAAGATGAAATATGGCTGTGACTGAAAAAATCAACATTTTTTCAGTTTCATGTATATAGAAAAAAAACACTAAAATATAGAGATCACGTAGGTACACAACGAATCTAGCAGGTTTTTGAAAAAAGTAATTTTAATAATGGATCAAACTTTGAGTCTTAAATATTTAACCTACAGAACGTGTAAGCAATAAATTTCTTAAGGCCCCATACTCAGTCAGCCAGATAAGCCAATCACCGCGCTCCCCCGTTCCATGATTACTATGAACAATGGCGCTCTAAAGTAAACGCCTTAAGCGACAAATCACTATTTTTGACACTATAAAAGTAATTTGAAAAAAAGTATAAAAACTGAAACACTTATCTTTTAGGTATAGTACTTATCTATGTTTACGTTAAATCTGGGGTCGATATTTTCATATTTGAAAGCAAAAGCTTTCAAAAAAGGGTTAACTTTTTGATTTTTTTCTATCGAGCAAAGTGAAATGAATCGTGTTTTAGAAACACTAGTCTAGTAAAGCATATTCATGTTAATCTTGTGTATTTTTGTCACCAAGATCCATGATTGCTTTGTATTAAAAAAACAGTAAACTGCTGACGTATTTTAGCGTATATGGCCCCTTAAGACAATTGGGACAAAAATGTCATCAATGAAAAGTAAATTTAGGTTTAATCATTAAACAGAGGTTAATCGCTTGAAATTGGTTCGATTACAATTTAAAAAAATATATTCACGTTCAAGATGTAGGTAGAGGCACAACCAGGGCACCCACGACTAACCGAAGACACTAAGTCCAACAATGTGATAGGTGACAAGCCTATCGCCAACCGGGCACATATTGATCCCGGGCAGCATTAATTTTCTTAGAAAATTAAAAACATACATTCTCTATTTTTTTGTTGCCCGACCCGGGGATCGAAGATCGATCGTACTTTGACAAGAAGTAAAGTCCGACACGGGACCGCTAGACCACAAAGGCGACTCAAATTATTTTAGAAAATGAAATGAAGAAAGTTTCTATCAAAGTGAATAAAATTCATTTTAAGTGTGAACTAATTGGGTATTAGCAGTAGTTGCTTTATCAACAGTTTCAAAGATATTTCATTGTCTGACTTGAAGTTATTTATAATATAATAATAATAATAATAATAAATCATCTTTATTTCACATAAACCTACAAGAGGCACTTGTGACGGGTCTATATAATAATAAATCTACCACCGGATCGGAACGCGGCCGCGTATTTAACCGTAAGTAATAAATATAAAATGTATAATTTGGTGTCTTTTTTTAATTTGAGTAATTTTTGGATAGCATTGTTTATTTTGTCATTAATTTTGACATTAGACAGGGTCAGACTGCATGTTTTAAACCATCATTTAATCTGCTAAACTTGCCATAAAATATGAGACTACCTTTATGGCATACCTACTCCATGTACAGGGATGTCCAATCTTGAAAACATTAAAATTGGACAACCCTGTACAAAACCATGCGTGGACTAAATTATGATAAATTCTGTCAGTTATCGAGTTGCATACCTGATCAGTGTTGTTGGTTGAGGAACCTGAACAAATCGTTGTTTCTTCAATAGCATTATTTAAACAAAACTCGAAATTGTTTCCGCATTTAAATAAGGAGTTTTTGACAAGTCTCTTTGTCCTGGCACTAGTTCTGGTCAAAACCAGGGTCAGCCTTCCTAACTCTCTTCCTCAACTTGGCGCGATCTTTTACATCTAAGCGACAGATTATTTGCTCGCATATCTACCTATCTTCACAACTTAAGGCCACCTACTCGTTGGAGTCGACCAAGCGACATGAACAAACTACTGGAGTGGACTCTCTTGAATTTTACTTCATGTACACCTGGACTACCGCGACTGTACTCGTTACGAATACGATCAAATATTGTTAAGTCGCACATCCACTAGTTAATGCAAATTAAAAAAGTAATATCAGTCGCTTTTTGAATGTGAAATTTTTTGAGGTTGGATACTTATTTCTCACTCAAAAAACTCTTTTAGAAAAACTTCACAGTTTTATAGTAAACTATGGGCCAGCCCTGGCTTTGCGCGGGTATAAAATGTACATACAAACCTTCCTCCTCACCTCTTCAATCACTTTATATATATAAAAAAAGCATCAAAATCCGTTCCGTAATTTTAAAGATTTTGAATTTTAAGAAGCATACAAAGGGACACAGGAACAGAGGAAGTGACATTGTCTTATACTATATAATATATATACTAACATCAGGATAACACAAAGGTTACAATTAATATTTTTTTGTGATTTTACTTACGAAGCCGCAGGTTGAATCTAATTAAAAAATTATGTATTAACACGTGATGCCAAAACTTTGGATACTTTTTTAAGAAAATTGCGCGAATGCAGGAATATAATATTTGGCACACTCATGGTTTACTTTTTTGTAGGAAAAGTGCAGAACGCTAAAATTTTTAACAATATTGCTTATAAAGTACATTAAATCAATAAATAAAACATTACCCACACGACCATGCATTTGACACACACAAACAAATATATTGATGATAACGATAAAAGATCACAGATGGCGCACTAAAAAGTTTGGAAAAAATTAGTTGGTCTTGAGAAATGAAGATGGCGTTCGATATCAACACGATATTAAAATTTATTATGGTCGAAGTTCGACCAATAGGCTACCACTACTAATATATGATTCTTTGTCTTCATAACTCTAAAATCTACACACAAGATCTCAGAAATCGGCCTATTGAGAAGATGATACAAAAGAAATTCTTGTCTCTTTTTATCATATCGATCTTTGACCTGATTACCCCGTTCTGAGTTCTATCAGGTGGTTGGAAGGCCATTTTGTCGCACAATTAGCAATTACAGAAAACTAGTTTTTCCTTTAATGTAATTTTTCAATTTACTATTCATAAAGACTAAGATAGGACGTATTCATTAGGTCCGTTTATAAGTTTGACCAATATGGCATTTAACAATTGAATTTCATTTTTTATTGTCAACTGCTTTACCTAACTTTGATCTATAATTTACTTTTTATAGGACAGTTAGGCAACTTTTCCTTTTTTATGGACAATGTTGTCTAATGATACCAATGGTTTTAATGGTACCTGTTTTTTTTTAATTTTTAATTGTTAAATTTTGTTTTCAGCAACAATAAATTTGCAGGACAAATTACAGAATAAATACAAATACAGATACTTTAGATGTATGCCAAGTACAGGCTTTTACTTTGTTTCCTAACATACATATAAATACCTTCACGCCAAGTCCCTTATGGGGTAGGCAGAGAGAATCGAGTGCCAGACCTCACGATCCTGACAAACCTGTATGGCTTCCTTCACATTAAATAGCCTTTTCATACAAACATGCCGGTTTTGGAGACACTTGACACCACTCTCGGATAATATCCGACTGATTTGACCGTGGAATGTCATGTCAATGGTCTCCCCAAGTATCTACATCCATCTACATTCGCATTGTATATCTGGTTTTCCTCCTTTCAACTATTTTTATATACTAATTGGTTAAACACTTTTTAGCGGTAGACTAACACACGTATAGGTATGAAAGTTTTTATGTATACATACATTTTATATTCTTTTATAGCCGGTAAAAAAAAATGAAATAAAAAAATATGACATGACATTACTATAAAATGCATATACAACTACTTCAGTACTTATGTGCGTTTAGAAGAGGGAAAAAAATATATTTGCATCAAAAACAACAAGAACTCATAAATAAAAAAAAACATGATAAATTTTAAAACTGAAAAATACAAAACTATATATTTATATGTTCTATAAAGGAATGTAAGTTTTAATTGTGACATATTATGATTAGAATTCAGTTGTGACATCACATATATAGCATCTATCGTAAATGTAAAAATACCATAGATGTTATAGGTGTCTTGTCACCAGGGTGTTAAGTCTAGTCTACAAATCTACCTTCGAGCCAGAATACAACAGTGCTAAACACTGTCTTTCGAACAGCAGCTATAGGTAAGGACTACAAGTTGGCTTGTTCATAACCCATTTAAGATATGCTGATCACTTACTGCCGGGCAGAAGATGGACAATATACTGTGTATCTTCCGCGTGTGTGGGCACCCAAACCAACACGTTTTAATTATTCACTAAATGTATAAAACCTCTTTGTAAGAGCTCGTTTTTACTAAATCAATCCTCTTTCCTGTTCCACACTTTAGACTAAATGACAATTTATTGCCGCACTTGGTGAAAACATCGGCCATTGTGAATAGCTTCATTATTGTGTGAGGTCAAGTAACAAATTAGTAATGGAAGTAATGAAACAGGAAATTGTCATACCTTTGTGGGACAAAGGAGAATTTCTCATTACCATGTGGCCGGCTAGCAATTAAAACATTCCGTTGCGAGGCAATATCTGTATGCAGCTTATTATTTGACTTTATTGTGTACAATTAAGTCGGTCCCGATAATCAAAATATTCTAAATAATATTCGTTTTAAATAGTTTGTAGTTTAATTTTTTATCATCTCTATGGTTAAATGGTTCGGTAGGCAGCACATGAGGTGCCTGATTCGATTTCCGGGTCGAGCAACTTTAATTTTACAACTTTTTAATAAAAACAACGTTGTCCGATATTGGATTAGTGCCCGGTTGGCTATAGATTTTCTATCAATCACATTATAGTCGTGGGTTCGCTAGGTGTACCTCTGCCTGACCCTTTGGGTACACGAGCGTAAAAGTACTTAACTTTAGAAATTAAAAAGAAGAATGATGTTACTCACAGAATATGTATTATCAATATAATTTATAATTCACATGACATGCGCATTATAGTAGCTGTAGTGCGCTTCGGCTTGACGTTTTTTACACTTTATACCTTTACTTTTAAATTGATTGACCTAATCCAAGTTTAAGCGAAATGATTAATTATGTAATACAACTCTATATATCTTTGAAAGCCATTCGGATTTCCGAAGCTTGACGAATATAGCCGGTGCGCATAATTTGAATAGTATTACTGTACCTTCCTTATTATATTTTAGTGATGAAGTTATTTTTTTAAAAGTAGCTTCTTTTACTTCTTTCCCATTCTGACAAGCCTTTGACCTTAACCTTTGACATTTGTCATAGGAATAATACGGGGAACTGTTTGGTAACGTATCATACAAAGGAGGTATGCGGGCTAATAGTTCCTGAAATTTCAGTTCAAAATATAATTCCATATATTATGAATTAGTACCTGGATGATATTTTTTATAAATTGCGTTTTTACGAAAAAAAATTATTATAGACATAGACCAATAATTCAAGAAAAATTGTACGACACATAACATAAAATTTCTTAACAAACACTCATTGACTTCGTGTCACTTAACAACGTCATCTGCAGGAAGTTGTTATTGCCCACAAAAAATAGTATTATTATTCGCCACTAGATGTCAGGAAGAGTCATATTTTTCAGTTTAAACACGAATAAATCGACATTTTCTAAAAGTGATTCTTAGCTAGATAAAACATTCAGTTAAATTGAGAACCTTTCCTTTTTTGCAATCGGTTAAAATTGATAAAACACATTTTCTTTTGACCGGGGATCGAACCTGAGACCTTACGAAGTCAAGGCCAACACTGGACCACTAGATAAAAAAGACGTGAGTGAGTAAAGTTTTTTTTGGGAATTAATCCCCTTACAATAAAGACGTGATTTATGAAAATTGGTTATTTTTTCCTTATCTGAGATTTAAATAAGGGTATTTTCGATGAAAAACGATAATGTAGTAATTGGTGAAGATGCTTAACTTTCCCCAATTTCATGGCGTTAACATCGACCTGTTCAATATTTCAACCTCGTGCTGAGTTTCTCAAACTGCAGTTCATGAAATCACAGTTATAATAGTTTTAAATGCTTGGGGAATAATATTTCTTCGTATGATCGTTTGGGATAAAAAAAATAGAAATGACGTACCTTGAATACGAATAAGCTTTTAGCTTATATCTGTTCTTGACAAGTATCTAAGATGGTTTTACAGCATTATTTTTTAAATAGCAAAACAACATTTTGAAATTGTTTGGAATCAGTAATTAATGTTGTAATAAAGATAAAAAAACGACGGGTTGCACTTCGGGAATGCCGACAGAAGTGAAAACTTGAATATTAACGAATTTTTGATATTTTGGAATGGTTAGGGAATAATTTTGCACGAATTGCTTTAATTATCAGTATAAAAGTACTATCATGTGGTAGAATACAATATTCATTTGTTTCGCTATCGTACACAAACATGATAACACGAACGTTCGGGCAAGCGCCCTGCGTCGTCTTATTCGCGGAAGCGCCATGCACCGTCTTACGAATTTTCGATCAGGTCACGTGTCGAGTGCTTAGAAGTTTTTACAAATTCCAAAAAATAGTGCGCAACGCTGCTAAAGAAGTATTTACTTCAAAAATCTTATAAAATAAATTAATGTATTTATTTTAATGTTTTAAAGTACCCATTAAAATGTTTGTATACCACAAGGTCGCTGAATATGTGGGAATGCCTAAATATTTTCGTAACATATTTTTAACACACATGTTACGCAAATAAATATTTTCATATTTTTATTTTTTAGAATGCGACTTGCGAGTTTGCTATTTGATGAAAAGCAATCAACTTTAATTAACTTTAACTTTAACTTTAAAAAAAATCTCTATGTCAAATAAAAAGTAAGTCAGGGCGATAGAAAAAACTATTAATCTGTACTGTTTATTATTTCGAACATTCTTAACAAAGGCTATGAATGTAAAGGAAGCCAGGCGGGTTTGCAAGGATCGTGAGGATGCTGCCTCTTGTATAAGTGAATTATGAAAAATATTTTTATGGGTCCATGTATGCTAAAATACGTCAGCAGTATAATGTTTTTTTCATACAAAACAATCATGGATCTTGGTGACTAAAATAAACAAGATTAACATGAGTATGCTTTATAAGACTAGTGTTTCCAAAACACGATTCATTTCGCTTTGCTCGATAGAAAAAAATCAAAAAGTTAACCCTTTTTCGAAAGCAAAACCCAACTGTCTACTTCAATTATGAAAATATCGACACCAGATTTAACATAAACATAGATAAGTATTATACCTAAAAGATAAGTGTTTCAGATTTTTTACTTTTTTTCAAATTACTTTTATAAGTGTCAAAAATAGTGATTTGTCGCTTAACCCATATACGTCCGCCGTGCCCAAACGAGGACACCTAATGAAGTACCCTCAATTTTTTATATTTCGCGTTAATCTTCTGTTTACTGTCAATGCTTCATGGTTAAGCAGCTATTGACTAGATAACATACATAATAATGATCAAAAGTACTTTCAGGTGATTTTATAGTACATCTTGTGGATCGATTCTGGACATCAGTGTTTACCTAAGGTAAGTAAATGTTTTTTTTGTATTATATTTTTTAAATATGCTTATTTTTTATATAATTTATTTAAATACATTGTAAACAATAAAGTAAAGTTAAATTTTAGTGGATTAGTTGGACAATGTTACTATATTTATAGATTATTTAACGGTGTCCCCAATTGGGGCCAGTGGGCACATCAGAGGTAAATTATTCGTATTTTTATCAACAGGTAATTCTTGAATAAATAATGGCTAAGCGGAGATTCAGCAGTCATAATGAGTACCTGGGGCTTTA
>NJDD01001409.1:112398-122698 GCA_002245505.1 Calephelis nemesis | reverse complement strand
TCTTCTGTCGTTATAGAACACTACAATAGTCTTTCACTAGTATAGTTTATTTAATAAATCACATTTACACACAAGTAAGTAATTTACACTTTAATTAATTTACAAATTATACATTTTTACATTATATTGTATATTTTTAGCTTAAAGATTGGAGGGAACCCTCGAAAAGCGAGCCTTCCCTCTCCGACCGTTCCCGCCAACCTTTTTTTTTTAAGTTAATTTGCCCCTTTCTGGGGCCGGCTAAGACCTTTAGGCCATGCTGCCACGTCTTCCGTATTAATTATTTCATCATTAATCACATGTCTTCCGTTAATTATATTCTTATACAGTCATTAGACACTATTTACAAAGTCACGTCAGGCTCTTGAGTAAAGGGGCGGTCACTTTACAAAAGCTCACTTTGGGAGATTTGGCGGCAGCGAGGAAATTCACGATACATTAATTTCTTCATGATTATTTCATTTGTGTACGTTCACTGAACAAAACTAAACTAATTCCCACCTAAATTAATTAATTTCACTCAATATAAACACGAAAATCAATAATTATGAAAAAATACGACCATCTTCATACACGATGGCACCAAAATTTGAGTAATTTTTTTGCCCCTTTCTGGGGCCGGCTAAGACCTTTAGGCCATGCTGCCACGTCTTCCGTATTGACGGTGGTCACTTTACACAAGCTCACTTTGAAAGATTTGAGGGCGGCGAGAAAATTCACGATACACTAATTTCTTTATGATTATTATTTCATTTGTGCACGTTCACTGAACAAAACTAAACTAATTCACACCTAAATTAACTAATTTCACTCAATATAAACATGAAAATCAATAATTATGAAAAAATACGACGCCAAAATGGCGAAAACTCTCTTTTTTTTACGTCAATTAGTCCCTTTCTGTGACCAGCTAAGACCTTTAGGGTATGCTGCCACGTCTTCCGTTTTCTGAATTCTTACTTATGTAGTGATTATATTCTCTTTGTTACTTATTATACAGTCATTTATAGTCATTTTTTACAAAGTCACGTGTAGTCATGGTCGTAATTTTTTCACAACTATTGAATTTATTGTAAATTAAGAGTAAAATTTATTAATTTAGGTGGGAATTAGTTTAATTTTGTTCAGTGAAAGTACATAAATGAAATAATCATGAAGAAATTAGTGTATCGTGAATTTCCTCGCTGTCGCCAAATCTCATAGATGAGCTTGAGTAACGAAACCACCGCTCTACTCAAGACCCTGACATGACTTAGACCTATATCTTACGACTTATGACCTAATATGACCTACGACTGCTAAAAAGAATTTATTTATATACGGAAGACATGGCAGCATGGTCTAAAGATCTTAGCCGGCCCCAGAAAGGGGCAAATTAATCTTTTATTATAAAAAACTAGAGTTTTGGCGCCATCGTGAATGAAGATGGTCATATTTTTTCATAATTGTTATTGAATTTCGTGTTTATTTTGAGTGAAATTAGTTAATTTAGGGGGGAATTAGTTTAGTTTTGTTCAGTGAACGTGCACAAATAAAATAATCATGAAGAAATTTGTGTATCGTGAATTTCCTCGCTGCCGCGAAATCTCACAGACGAGCTTGTGTAACGAAACCACCGCTTTACTCAAGACCCAGACATGACTTTGTAAATATTGACTAAGGACTGAAAAAATGAATACGGAAGACATGAACTGAAAATATTTAACAGGAAATAGTTTTATTATACGGAAGATGTGGCTGTATGGACTCAGATCCTTTGCCTTTCTCCGACGGGATAGGATTGAAAAAAAGACGGAGAAAATGTCAGACGTCTGTCATTTGTCAATTTTATTTATGATATCAAATTCAATTTTAATTAATAATTTTGTTAATAATTTTCCAATTGAAAATTGTGACATTATTTAAAATGTGAATCGGACTTTCATTTTGCGGAGTTTAGACTATATATTATTAAATAATAGGAATTTTCTATTTTGATATTATGTTGTATTATTAAATAATAAATATGTACTTAAAAAAATTAACATTTCAAAAAAAATGTTGTGATGTCTAAAGTATTGAGCTTAAACTATTGAATTACAATGTGTGCAATTTATTATTATTTCTGTGGTATTGATTCTGTAGCAAAAAGTAAAATAATATAGTAAACTAACGGTTAATAGGTACTCAATTACTACCTACCTTAGAGTCCTTAGAGAAAGCGGGTAAAATAATAGATAAATAATCAAAGATATTTAAGTACCTATAACGTGTACTTACAACTGAAAGAGGAGGCCTCGTATTTACAACTAAAATCTCACGTGTAACATCAAGCTTTTGACAAAATTCGGTTTCCGGCTATATCCACCAAGAGCAATTGTATAACCAAATATGGAAAATAAAATGCTGGACTGGCAAGTACGATCTTCAGTATGCCGATGCTGTCATAGTAAAGATTGCTGTAAGGACATAGCCACTGAATACATCTGGATGGGTATGAGAGAAGTTTATGAAGAAATGTTATTAGAAACTTTCAACCTAAAGGTAAGTCCATAGTTACGCCTATTTAGTTTGAATGATACGTTTTAAGTATCATTTGTTTATAGACAAATTATAACTGAGAACTGATTTATAGAACAAATAAAATATAAAGTAAAACTTCTTAGCATATTGTCTTTTTTTACACAATATAGTCTATCTTTTTGGTAACTATATTACAAATAAGTAAAATTTGCTCTAGTTCTTAGTTGGGAAGATTTAGCTAAACATGGCTTTAAAAAATCCTTTTGAGATATTAAGTAATTCTCTTAAAGCATTGTTTTTTTTTTATTTGGATAGGATAGAAAGAAGATGTAGTATGTTCCAGTTTATTGAGTAATAGATGACAATGTCGGAGATGTGTATTCTGCAAACAAAAATATAAAAGTCAAACTTGATAGATTTTTTTTCTAATATTAATATGAATTCATATTATAAATTAAGTAATATGCTATTTTCTTTAGATCTCTATATTGAAATCAGAAGAAACCACCAGCCGCAGTGGTCTGATCTGTGAGCGGTGTATTTTGAGACTTCGTGATGCAACTGAATTCAAGAGACAAGTACTAGAATGTGAATGGGCTTTTAACAATTATTTGGATCTCAAAACAACAGCCGATACCTTGAAGGGTATTTATTTATAGGCATTTTTGAACTGTTAAAATTTGGTTTACTATGCAGTAATTGTCTTTAGTGTGCAGATAGTTGTATGCAGTAAACTACTTTATTGTGTGTTAATAAAGGTTTTGTAGTCACCAAGCTTAACTGCACTTTGACCGTAATTTATTTGCATATTCCTATCTGTAATTTACTATGTTCAATCTTATAAAAAAATTAAAAATTGATTAGGCAAAAATCATAATAATCTGTAACAAATTTTAGATGCACTTGAGGAGCCAGAAAGAACTGGTAGAAATTTTAATGTACAACTGAAGAATGAAATTGATGATAAAAATTATGTGAAACCTGAAAAGAACACAGATGGAGAAAATTACGTTAAACCAAAGAAGGAGACTGCTGATGAAATCAATGGTAAAGACAGTAATGTCTTATATTAATTAATTAAAATGAAGTTTTCTAAAACTAGTTTTCTGGTTGAAACCAAAACCTTAATCAAATTTTGACCATGCTCTCAGTTTCTGCTGAACATTAAATGTACCTGAACACTTTAGAAATCTATAATACTAAACTCTAGTGTTAAAAATTTTTGTAGTCATAACTACATGCAATTACATAGGTAACTAGTAGTGTTCAATAAAACAGACATTAAAATAAAGGAGGAAACATACAGTAAGAACCTGTGTAATGTATGTATATTATGTAAACTAAATAAATACCTGAGCAAATACCAGTTAGTGGAGAAATTTAACTGAGGCAGCGCCTTGCGGATGATCTCTACTGTTACTGTTGTAACACTCTCTCAAAAACTCAGTTTATTGTTTACATACTAATTTCAGTAATTTTATTAAAAGCAAACCCTACCAGTATCACATGCTAACAACAGGTAGAATTTTAAATTGAGCTAAAATTAGTGTTAAGAATATAAATATTAGTACAAATAATAATTAATATGAAGTTCAACCAACTGCTTCTCTTTTCCCTGATGATCAGTTCAGTGATTGACTAGTGGCTGGTAGCGAAGTTTGAGTGGCCTTGTTCTTACATTATATGCATGTAATGCCTATTTTGTTAATTCTGGTAGCGTATATTATTTTGCAACTCCCTAATAGTGAACAGGATAAAAGTTAAACATGTAGTAAGCTAGCAGATGCTTATTCACTCTTACATTGAAGATTTTAAAGTTGTGTTTAAGTAGGCTTCTTTTGTGTCTACTGTGATCTTTGCCTCAATTCAATTCAATACTTTTATAAAAAAAGGTTTAGGATTTCTTAAGTAAAGGAATTTATATAATTTTCAGATGAATTAGAAGGGTTCCTGGAGTCCTGTGAAGATGACGAAGTTGAAGCACCTGTATGGAATGTTCCGCTATTAACCAAACCTGTAGTTCCCATGAAAATAGAGTTATCTGACATCAAAAGAAACAATCAATATAATTTATCTCATAGTTTAAATAAAAAGGAAGTTAAACCTTTCATTTGTGAAATTTGCAAGAAAGTGTTTGACAGCAAACTGAAGTTGAAACGTCACATGGTTAATCACAACCCACAACCTATAAACAAACAAACAAATTTTAGTAAGTCATCTTTGAATCGACGTAAGTTGATTCATACTAAAGGGAAAACTTACCAATGTGACATATGTAAAAAGAGTTTTGGTCGGTTAGATTATTTGCAAAGGCACATATTGATTCATACTGGGAAAAAGCCTTTTCAATGTGATATATGTAAAAAAAGTTTCAATCAATCATCTACTTTACGTAATCACCAATTGGTTCATACTGGAGACAAACCTTATCAATGTGATGTATGTCAAAAGTGTTTCACTTCCTCATCTACTTTGCGCGTACACAGATTTATTCACACTGGAGAGAAACCTTATCAATGTGATGTGTGTAAAAAGGGTTTCCGACGTTCATCTTACTTAAGTGTACATAAATTAATTCATACTGAAGAGAAACCTCACCAATGTGATATATGTGGAAAGTGCTTCTCTGTGCTTTTTAATTTGCAACAACATAAATTTGTTCATACTGGAGAGAAACGTTACCAATGTGATATATGTAAAAAGTATTTTGGACGGTCAGATAATTTACGGACACATAAATTAACTCATACCGGGGAGAAACCTCATCAATGTGACATATGTGAAAGGCGCTTTACTGCATCATCTGATTTAAATCGACACAGGTTGATTCATACTGAAGAGAAACCGCATCAATGTGATATATGTGGAAAGTGTTTCTCTGTGTTATTTAACTTGCGTCAACACAAACTGATTCATACTGGGGAAAAACGTCATGAATGTGACGTATGTAAAAAGTGTTTCAATCGGTCAGATAATCTACGGAAACACAAATTAATTCATACTGGTGAGAAACCCCATGAATGTGATGTATGTAAAAAGAGGTTCAATGATCGTTCACATTTCCATAGACATAGACTGATACATACGGATGAGAAACCTTACCAATGTGACGTATGTAAAAAGGGTTTTACTAGATTATGTTATTTACGTCAACACAGATTGGTTCATACAGAAAAATAACAACCAAGTAATTAGCTAGCTGTCCATTAAAAATATTTTTTTACAAATAATTGTTATACATTTTAAATAATTTTTAGCGTTTTTAATCAAATGGTTGGCCTGCGATATAGAAGAAACATTTATCTATTTGACTGTTTAAACATTAAATATATTGAATATTGTAGCTTTAATAATAATTGCAATATAATATGAATAGTAAAATGTAAAATATATGATTTAAAAACTTAGTTTAAGTTTTTTTAATAATATGTACTCTGCGGAACTGAAACGTGGCCGAGAATGTTAAATTATATGTCTATATAATATGTATTTAGTTAAAGCCGCAACTCATCCAGCAAAACACTAAATGACAGATTACCACCGAGTCTCTTGATCTGAAAAATACATTTATTTGTTAAATTGAATTTTATTTTATTATATGAGGTTAGCGAATGAGTCCAGGGGGCCTCGTTAAGAGATGGCAGTGTGCCACTGGCCTGTCAATTGTGTATGTAAATTATCTACCCTACCCTCCAGACCAGAATGACACTTTACAGTTATTATGGCGGTAGATCCCTACCCAGGCAAGTTGCTGCACTACATTAACACAAGTGGTCTTATTGGTACTGACCTATATTTTAAAAGTGGTCGCTTTTTACGAGCTGCCTGACAGAGGCAAATGATCCATTCCACGTAGCAGACCCGGACCAACACGGAGACATGACGTAGGTAGCTGGATCTCTACCCATGCAAGTTTCTGCACAGCACTTTGCTTCCAGTCTAGGTGGTGGTGACCTAATTTATTCGTGTATTTTGTTCTAAGATAGTTAACTGTAGCCATCATGCTAATAATAACCTTCGATGTTACTTTGGCTCTTCAAGCTTCATAATTATTATTAGTGAGTTCAGTTGTTGGACTTGACTGCACGAGGTCTCGAAAATCGGAACCTCCCCCCTCCCCCCAAAAGTATTGTATGTGTCCTGCAGTCAGGGTGTTAGGTCTATTGTGCTACGAAAAACATCCTGGGTACGTGGTTTACCCAAACAGACTTTGAAAAAAATACTGTGTACGTGCTTGTCACTAGGTACGTTGGTACGTGTAATTTCTTCCTCTGTTCTGGATATATCTTGGTTGCCGGAGAGTTTGTTTCGTCGTTTCTTCTCCTGACTGGCTAGGTTTGGAAACGGTGGTAGTGTATGGTAGATAGGGTAAAACTCGATCGTTATAAATTTTACTTAAATTAGTAAGTGCTAGCCTAGTAAAGAATTTATGTGTAAAATATATAAATAACGAAAATAAAAACTAAAATATATTTAATTGAGTTAGATATTTGCACACCACAATGTGGTAGAATATGTTGGTACGAATAAGTATTCTGTGACAACTCTTAAACACACATATTTCGCAAATAAATAAATTTCTTTCTTTATATGATTTCTTCTAATTATCTTTGGACAGCAAAACAATCCAGATAGTAAAACACTGTACGGCAAAGCAAGTGTCCATGCAACAATCGAATAAGACATACCTAGCCATTTTATTGTAGCAAGAGGCACGACACAATAATTCTGTAAAGTTTGATTGGCAATTTTGCGGTTTAGTTTGTGTATTGTATAAATTTATCAATGATCGCAATGTAGGTAACTAGCCAGTTTGTACATCGTACAGATGTCTGAATAGTGGCTTAAGTAATTTACACGCAAAAGTTTAGGTACTAGGAAAGTAATTATCTAGGAATAAAATAAACTCTCTGGTGGCTGATTATGTATCTCAGTGGGCTACTCAAAATGGAAAAGTGTACATCAAATAGCTGTCAAATGACGTGTTTTATACAGCAAGATTTTTTTATCACCATCCAATTTTTTTCTAGGCATAAAGTATCTATAAATAAGTCCAATTATGAAAAAAATAGGTATCTAGCAGGTAGCTATCTAGCATGTCAGAGCACTCAGCGCGTAGGTACGGTACTTTGTAGACGACTTTGCGATGTCATCCTATTAATATTATAAATGCGAAAGTTTGGATGTATGGATGTTTGTTACTCTTTCACGCAAAAACTACAAAGCCGATTACGATGAAATTTGGTATGTAGGTAGCTGAAGACCCAGAACAACGTATAGGCTACTTTTTATCCCGGAGTTCCCGCGGGATTGGGACTTACGCGGGTGAAACCGCGGGGCGCAGCTAGTATCTTAATATTTTAGTATTGAGGGATACTAAAAGAAAAAAACACGTATTTAATTTTTTTCATTTAAGATCAACATAAGTATTAAAATTTGGATGGTGATAAAAAAATCAGGGTGTATTTGCTATCTCTAATAACCAACAGAAACACAAAAGAGATAGCAAACACAAATTATGTCATCATACAGTTTTCCATTTTAAGTTGGCCACTGACATACATAATCAGCACTTTGGTGGAATTTTGAGGATGCAAAGAAAATTTCATCGATGTGTGCTCCCAAAAAAAACACATGTGTGTTCCCACCGGACAACGTCCAGTGAGACATTCCAGATACTGGTGGATCAATGGTAATATGATAGTACAAAGTGAAGCTATAGTTGTAGCTATATGATCAATACTGGCCAAGTGCATGTCCGCAGCATACTATGAGCCAGCATATATGCTGTAACAGCAACAGCGTTAACATATCAGATCATTAATAAATTTACTGTTTAGTGTTCACAGCCAATGGTGGTAATTTTGCTGCGCACTCACTAAACTAATTTTAAGTTATCGCTGTCTTCTTTCAACGAAAGTAACAGAAAGAGACAAAACATTTTTAGCGCTGTCAAATTAGACCGTACACGTCATTTCTACAGACGTTTAATCTATCACTTGGAAAACGTCGATTAAAAACATCGCGATTTGACATGTTCGGACTAATCTGACGTGTCTAAAACGTTCCGTCTCTTTTGTTTTTGTTTCATTTAAGAAAGGTAGCATGCATCTAAAATAAGTTTAGTTTGTGAACAGTGGAATTACCACCATTGACTATTCTTTTGAACTGCCAACCATCATGTATATAGTTTTTCCCCCATATTTGTCTGGGTTCGTTGAGTAAAATAGAACATCTTCCTATCTGCCAGGCATCTTGTAAGAGGCAAGCACAGGTTAAAATGTAGGTCATTAACAATATGACCACTGGTGGTGAAGTATTGTGCAGCATCTATCCGGGGTTGAGATTCACCGCGGTACCTATTCGTGCCGCCATAATGACTCTGTCATGTTTCGGTCTGGAGGGTAGTGCAGGCGGTAGAAGCCTATTGTCCAAACAATAGGCTTTTAATCTCGTCCACAGGACAGCAACGCACCTTCAACGTCTGTAGTGTCTTTAAGCCACTGTAGTTTCTTACCATCAGGAGACCCGTGTCCTCGTTCGTTGTCCTCTAATATAAAAAAAGAACACTTGGATCCAACATGTACTAGGATCATTATAAGCTAGGTATTTGAAAAGGTCAAGTTTTTTTTCCAAGCAAAAAGTATTTCACAGTGAAGTATATTTTATTGCGATCTCAGTGCGAACCGAAGCCAATGTCCCCCCTCGAGACGGACGTTGAAGGAGTCGGCGGAGAGACGGGCGGGGCTGCGGGTCCGCGGCGACGGGGACACCACCAGGTGACGCAGCACTTGGTACAACAACACCTTGATCTCGCACAACGCGAATCTAGACCCTAGGACGAGCGAATATTTCAATAGGAATCGATGTGTTCGGAATACGATATTTTAAACTTCAATATCCTAAATCTGCGAGTCCGCTGAGAATGAGTGTCTGTATATGGACAACATTTCTATTAAAATAATCGAGATAAGTTACGATTACAAAACAATCAATATTTTTTTTTTGTTTTGTGTTTTGAGTTGCTTATTGCAATCTCTTTGGGAAGGCACTCATATATACTCATGGTAGGTAATTTCCATTTTGTGCTCAGCAAAGTTATCTACCACCATTTAAAGTCCGGTGAATTTTTAAAAACTGCGAGGTTAGTAACATATTTGGTCTAGCGGTTGAGTTATTAGACTTGACTGCCTGAGGTCCCGGGTTCGAATCCCGGGTCGGGTAACAAAAAGAAAATTTGGTTTTTCCAATTTATAATAAAAATATAATAAAAAAACGTTGCTCGGGATTGGATACGTGCCCCGCTGGCGATAGACTTGCCATTTATCACATTGTGGGACTTAGTGTCTTCGGCTAGTCGTGGGTGCCCTGGTTGTGCCTCTGCCTACCTCTTCGGGGATATGGGTGTGAAGATGCAAAAAAATATCACCATTGTTGGAAACTTATTTCATAAGTCTCGTGAGATAACGTTTTCGAAGAAATATAATATAAGCACAAAATAAAGACAGAACAGAAGCGTGGATTTAATAGTTTAAAATATTAAGTCCATGTACAGAATCAATCTCATGTACCTAGGTATAATGTATCTCACTTTTGATAACTGCACTCGGCGGTCGTGCTAAGGTTAGCTTCATAGGATAATAAATTCAAAATACTAATAAGGTTATTCGTATCTAGTTGTTTGTTTTGGTGTTGAGATTGAACCAGGAAATGTAAATTAATAATAAATTAAATATTTTGATGAAATGATACCTACCAACTACCTACTCTACTACTCGTTTTTACCTACTAATTGTTA
>NJDD01001409.1:92718-112019 GCA_002245505.1 Calephelis nemesis | reverse complement strand
TGTGCGCCATCTGTAATCTTTGTAGTGTGGGTAATGTTTTATTTATTGATTTAATGTAGATATTTTAAAAGCATTATTATTGAAAAATATTAG
Source organism: Calephelis nemesis (assembly GCA_002245505.1). Lineage (NCBI taxonomy): Eukaryota > Metazoa > Arthropoda > Insecta > Lepidoptera > Riodinidae > Calephelis > Calephelis nemesis. The sequence goes on along the minus strand of NJDD01001409.1, from coordinate 111,926 downwards.
CCTTCTGCACTTCTCCTACACATAAACTATAAGTGTGCCAAATTTAATGCTTCTGCGTCCGCGCAATTTTCTTAAAAAGAGGTCCAAAGTTTTGGCATCACGTATTAATACATAAATGTATATCTATCATGTATAACTTCGGTTCGCCTAACAGAAAATAACAGTTGGTACATGAATAAGGAATGTGTTGTTTCAATAATTTTTAAAAAACCTTATTGTAAATAAAAGATTAATAACGTTAGGTTCCCCTTAAAAGCTTCCAACCCTGTTAGGTAGGAAAACTACTTTTTAGAGTTCCGTATCCAAAGGGTGAAAACAGACCCTATTACTAAGACTCCGCTGTCTATCTGTCGTCTGTCTGTCTGTTTCCAGGCTGTATCTCATAAACCGTGATAGCTAAGAAAGCTGAAATTATCATAAATGATGTATTTCCGTTGCTGCTATAACAACAAATACTAAAATAAAAAAATATATTAAGGGGTGTCCCCATACAATAAACGTGTTTTTTTCATATTTTTTTGCTTAATATTAAAAACGGTTACAGGTAGACGCATCAAATTTTCACAGAATATTAATTTGAGTATTACCTTTCAAAATAAATTATTAAATAACAATAAAGTAAATATTAAAGGGACTCAAGGCTCCCATAAAACAAACGTGATTTTCTATTATAGATGATAGTACGGAACCCTTCGTGCGCTAGCCCGACTCGCTCTTGGCCGGCTTTTTAAATTAAGTAGCTTATGTTCAATCTGCCAAAATTCAATGCGATTGATTTCGTAAATTCGGCCAGAATCGCGACAAGGATACAGACAGACGAACATAAAAAAAATCTAAAAACGTTAAAAATGTTTTGAGTTGACCATTTTAGTCGCCTGCATCTATTTTTTAAATACTTTCTATGTTCCAAATTCACTCGCCTACAGTTTTGTTACAAGTAAATAACAAAATACGGTTGTCACTACTCTGTACATTGCTCTGTAGTGAAATAATCTAGTGATTTGTATGGTCTATTTCTATTTTTTTTATTAATAAATTCAGTAGGTAAAAATTGCATCTTATTTAACAAAAGGTTATTTTAAAACTCTCTCAACTTCTGTTAATTTTGAGGTATGGAATAAAGTTATAATGTAACCATATTGTGTTAAATTTTAAGCGTCACACTTTTTAATTTCATCTTTTGTCTAACATCTTTCTAAACGATTATCTAAAGCGTATTATTTAGTTCATTTTTATTTCATGGGAAAGGACAGCAAACAAACATTCGGCTGTCCTAATGGAAGATGACAACTGTGACTTGTAAAGACCATATATATTATTGGTGCGTCGCTGTCTTATGCATAAGATATTTGGCCAAATGTGCAAGATTAACGGGTGTCCTACCTCCTGGACCGGAACATGACATTCTCATTTTGGGTAGAGGAAAATCATTAGCATTTTCGAATAATTGTCAAACAACTTTTTATGTTTTTTTCCTTGTCAGGATTGCAGACACCACAGTCGCTAGCTATCTCTTTTACTCCATTAATTCCATTTTTAATTTAAACCTTACTTTGATCTATATTGACTGGCCTAACTTTTTTTATAAATCAAGAGACACACTATAATATAAAGGCGCCTGAAAGAACCAACGTCTATGGGCTCTACAATCGCTACTTACAATATAATCCTGATCAGCTTGTGAATTAGGTTTCCCCAAGTTGTAATCTTTAGTACATTGCCTCTCCAATATGATGCCAGCTGGCCATAATCTCAGGAGTTCTGTAAATACCACAAACGAGTTTACGAAGAGTCCGACCAAACCTACCCTAATTATTATCTGACCAAAACTGGTTATTCAGCCAACACCGAACTTTCGGCGTTGTTCTCAGTTGTCACTAAATCTACCCTAATTAGTAACCGACCAAAATTGTTTTTAAGCCGAAACCAAACTTTCTGCCTTGTTCTTAGTTTCGATTTAAGCTATCTGGATTGGTATCCAACCGAAACTGGTTTTTCAACTCACCTAAACATGTAACAAATTTCTATTGATACTGAAATGTAGTGTACTTTATCTATAATTTTTTATCGTCATACTTACAGCTACTTCCATAGGTAATTATTTTTTGTATGATATTAGAAGGCAAACAAGCAGACGGTTTTCGTGATAACAAGAAATTCACACCGCCTCGAGACACCAAAGGTGGTAATGGTACATTGCCAACCTGAGGCTGGATGTTAGGCCTCGAGCAAACATGAGTTTACCGGCTACCTTATCCTCCGAATCGGAACATGTTATGACATGGGCCTATTGTCAAGCACTGACGTTATGGTGATAGGAAAAGGAAATCCGCCGAGTCGCTACGAAACTCTTCCACCTAGTCAGATGTCACGGTGTTAGTGACGGTAAGACTATGCTCGCCTTTTACGAGCTGCCCGGCAGGAAGTTCGATGGTCTATTTTGTAAAGGAGCTCGGACCAACACGGGGAAAACATTGTTCAAACATTTATCAAATATCGAAATTGTTTATTTTTCAAATTAACTGTCAGTGTAGTAGCAAATGGAATAGTTTAAAGTAAAATAATATAACAACATGTATGTACTTATCTTACCTGAAACAACCATATCCATATAAGTCATTTCTAGAATGGAGTTGTAGTCAAGCTTTCCGCCATGTTTTTTGTCGTTCTCCTTGATCTCCTGCGCCAGTCGTTCCTGCACATCAGGATTCAAGGCGAGCTCATACAGCGCTAGCGACATCACTGCCGAGATGCCTTCGAAGCCAGCGATAAAGAATATCACGGCTTGAGCCACGAGGTCGAAATCACTCCACACTGAAATTTGGTTTTATTTATAAAGTTGGGCCAATTAAATAGATCACATTTGACAAGTGTTTTTCTACTATACAGGGTAGTAATTTAAAGGATCACCCAAATTTTGAGGGAGGGTTGGGAAACGATAACACTTTCCATTTATGAAATAATAAAAATAAAAATAATGGACAGAATAATTTTTATCCGACGCAAAATACAAAATGCATGGTTTGAAATGAAACGCCTACCGCAATTACATGCTCAGGCTGGTGACGTCATGTCTCGTAGTACGACGACGTACGTGGTACGACGTAGCATGATAACAAGTAAAGTATAAACGCGGATCATTTTAAACGAATGCTTATGAAAGTCAATATTAAAAATTGGCATTTAATTTTTAAAAAGCACTTTCATTTTAGCCTTAAAACCCATAAACTAAAATTTGATTTGAAAGTAGCCCTGTGTAATATCTTTCTTTAAAGTTAGCAGTTTGCAGATTTGCTAACCTTTTCATTTTAAAATACATCATATTCATTGTACTAATGTCAAAATAATGCATTTTTTTTCGCTAACGAGGCGATTAAGAATATATTGTTAGGTATAATTAACACAAATGGCGCAACAATGGTTAAATCTTCCCATTGGTAGATCCTGCTGGCTACTTGTTATCTCTATCGTTATTTTAACCCAGATAAAACACGTTCAATGACCCCCGACAAAATCTATCTAATCTAAAATCCGTCACGATGTCAGACATCAAAATCGGTCCATTATTTCAGGAGTTATGATGACACATACAGACACACAGATATGTCCAACTTATACCACCCCTCTTTTTCAAAATCACAATTAAGTCTGTACTGCACCTTTATTTATTTTCTTCTTGCCAAAGTCCGATTCTTCGACGGTTGCAAATCCTGTGTCTTTGGTTTCATTTGCGTTTTCCTTTTCATCGTACACAAGTTGACCTGAGAATAATCAGTCAATCAGATTAATAAATATTATATATCATACTATACATAGTATCAATGCTTATAAATTACAATAAATCAATAAATAAAACATTACCCACACTACCATGCATTTGACACACACAAACAAATATATTGATGTTGACGATAAAAGATCACAGATGGCGCTCCAACTATTCAGGAAACAAAGTAGTTGGTCATGAGAAATGAAGATGGCGTTCTTATCAACACGATATTAAAGTTTATTATGGTCGAATTTCGACCAACAGGCGACCGCTAGTAGGATTAAATTGCTTGATTTTAAGTACTAACTGTTTCATCAGTATAATCAGTCAAAACAAGGTGGTAGAGAGCTGTGCAGTTGTTTGGCTAAACGTAATCTAACAAAAAAGTGAAATCTTAAAGCTACCTTTCTTAGCCTCCATGAGTAGGTGTATCATATCTTGTCTGATGACATTCGTGGCCTCGCGGTCCTTCATAGTACCCAAAACTAGACTTATGAAGAAGTTCTCTGTTTCCTCGCTTATCATTCTCAGGTTTAACAGCTGAAACAACGTTTTATCTATAGAATACTAAAGTACAGAAAACATTTAGAATACTTTTAGTGGTGGATGCAAGGGTTATACACCCTAAGGATTCTGTACAAATGGTTTCTACAAAAAATCCTGGACTTTAATCGTATGTTTATATATTATACGTACGTGTATATATTTTATCTTTATGGTTTTAACCGTGGTTTTTATTTTTGAATACCTTACATAAGTACGTAGGGTAGGGGAAGGGTTGGTGGAGGTGGGAGTTGGCGTTCTGTACAGCAACTTGCTCGAATAGGGATCCATCGCAATACCTACTCCTGCTGCCATACTTAAGAGTGTTGGACACTCACATAATCATTGCGAGAGCGAGAGCGCCACTCGTCTTTGGGCTTCCTATACCTATAGGTACAATTAAAAATATATTTGGATATAACTAAATAACAAATACAGATCTAAAATTTTAAATTGTGTTAGGTATAGACCTACGTGGTTAAGGGTTTGGCGCAGTTTAATAAAAGATGGACACAGTTTTTTCATTACTATTGAATTATGTATCTGTAGCTAAGTACACATTGAGTAAAATTTTCATGTTTTAGTGGAATTTTGTATAATTTTGTTCAGCTGAAGTGTGCAAGAAGACTTTATGGAGAAATTGTTAGTTTAACGTGTTTCTACAATGCCGCCAAATTTCACTCAATGAGCATATCCACATGCTATCGGTTTACCTAAGACTTCGGGCATGCTTTTTATTTATTAAACTTGACTAATGGCAGAGGTTCAAGCTTATGCCAAAGATTAAAAAAATAACAAAAAAGAAAAAACTCGCCTGAATTGGTAGCTCCAAGAAGTATGTAAATAAGTACTAAGTACGTAATAATAGCACTTCCTACCGCCATAAAGTCAGTGCTCATCAACCTATATTTAAAAAATCTCAATCAGACTAAATCAGACCCCGTGTTGGTCCGGGCTCCTTTGCAGAATAGACCATCTATCTGCCTTTGACTCGCCCGGACAGGTACCACCGCCATATCAATTCCTGCCGCCATAACGTCATGACGTGTTCCGGTTCGGAGGGTAAGGTAGCCGATAAACTTACCTAACATCCCGGCCTCAGGTTGGCAACGCACCGTTACCACCTTGGTGTCTATAGGCGGCACGAATTTCTTACCATCAGGAAATCCGTCTGCTTGTTTGCCTTCCAGTAACATGAAAAATAAGATATTATGTCATACCCAAAAGACACAAAGTGTTGCAAAACAAAGTGAGCTCAATTAAACCAATTGACTTGTTCCTTGTCACCTTGAACTTTGTAGAATGATACACATCCTATGTCTCACTTCACTGTATCCCATTTTATATAGTTTTGTATTTGGTGGTTGTCTTATACATAGAGTTGCCATCCGTCCCGTATATTCGGGATAAAAGTTAAATCAACATAAAAACGAAAAGGCAAAAAGCTACACTGTTAATTAATTATGATAACTAATTGTTATACCAACTATAATTAATTTATTTGTCATAGGTTATTCTGGATAAAAAAAAATTGATAAATTTATTTTAATTTGTTTTATTTGAAAATTGGCCGCTGAAATTTATGGCAGCCCAACTTATACATGCAAACTAGCAGGCGATTTCTATACGTTCAATTATAATTATATTCTTACGTTCAAAAAGTTATTGGACCATCGAATTTCCAAGTAAATAGGAAGTAGGTAAGCGCTGGATCGGTACCTACTTCACAAGTCGTGTGCGTGTAGTTTTTTTTGCAATTATAATGGCATTTTTGGTACCAATATTGAATAAATCAAATAACTGGTACTTGAGATTACGAAACCTATGTACTCATATGTAAAAATAGTCTTAAAATGAAAAATATTCCATGAACCAACGATAAACCATCCATCCGTTTAAAAGTTATGATGCCACAGACAGACACACACACTCACACATATCTAGCATATAACACATCTTCTTTTGATGTGCATAATAAACTGCAAAGATTACGAAACATAACACGATAACTTTTAAATTATGATTATATTATGAACAGGCATTCCAGGGTTACGTCTCCTACCTTCAGACTCTATCATAAGTCCAGCTCAGTTGTACCAGCATTTTTTAATTGTTTTAACTGTAAGGTCTCACCTATGTTCAAAAGTGAAATAAAAAAAAAGTATCTTCACGCCCATATCTCCGAAGAGGTAGGCAGAGGCAAGTAGGTAAATTCCCATAATGCTTACAACTGGTTACGATGCTTACAAATGAGCTGATAACCTTGAACGCCTGGACAGATATTCATAAAACATATAGCTAAGAAGTATCTCGACCACGTCAGCTTACAAACTAAAAAAAACCGTGTCCGCTGAAGAGCTACCTACGAGGGTACAAACACACACATCGACACGTCAAACTTATAACACCCCTCGTTTTGCGTCGAGGGTTAAATCGAGGGGGTCGAGGGGAAATATTAAAATGAGGAAAAAAGCAGAAATCTTGACATTTGGCACTCAACTCTTTACCTGGCCCGCAAAGGCCCCAATCAATCAGCCCCCAACAACACCTATATGTAATGTAGCCTAGAATTTTCATGATTACGTCAGCTTTCAAGCAAAAAATCATCGCATCGAAGTCGATCCACCCATTCAAAAGTTATGATGACACAGACAAACACGCACACTAACATACATTTTAATTAAAACACTCCTCTATTTGATATACCTACTAAATAATGTACAATAGATAAACTGATAAAATTGCGAAACATAGTACCACCCCGTGTTGGTCCGGGCTCCTTTGCAGAATAGACCATCTGCCTTTCTTGCCAGGCAGCTCGTAAAAGGCGAGCATAGGCTTATCATCAGTCATCACTAACGCCGTGACATCTGACTAGGTGTTAGAGTTTCGCAGCGACTCGCCCGGATTGGTACCACCGCGTTACCTATTCCTGCCGTCATAACGGAGGGTAAGGTAGCCGGTAAACTTACCTTTGCTCGAGGCCTAACATCCTGACCTCAGGTTGGCAACGCACCATTACCATCTTTAGTGTCTCTAGGCGGCGTGAATTTCTTACCATCAGGAAATCCGTCTGCTTGTTTGCCTTCCTGTAACATAAAAAAACCACAACTTTTAAACTATGATCTATCAGTTACCTGATCAGTCATAAGAGCTGGGACTCTTTCATCAGCTCCTCGTCATCAGAAATTAATAATCTAAGATCCGAAGTTAGGTCGACCTACACCGAGCTGATAATAGGATGAAACCGGCAAATTTAGAATATCAGAAAATATATAACAAATGGGTTGCACCAATTAATGAATAAAAAGCATTTTAAAAAATAAAAATGTGTGCGTGTACTAGCGTACACTCTTAAGAAGTGAAGAAGTGAAACTTCTTCATGACGTTATTTTTCAAAAAATAATTTACTATATGCAACTTTACAGAAATTGGTTAAATAAAGTTTATTGCCAATCCCTACTCCGCTGGAGAAAGTATACTTCGAATCACAAAGATGGCGCGTAACGGAAAAATGTGACGCGTAACGAAAAAATTTTACACTATTTTTTTTCCAACCCTGATAAAGAAGTTTCACTTCAAAAAAATATCCAAGATTTTTAGGCAATCCATTTTTAACATATTTTCTGATATACTAAATATTTTGCTATAAAACCGGTTTCATCTATTATCAGCTCGGTGTAGGTCCACCTAACTTCGGGTCTTAGACTATAAGACGAATTGAATGAGTCCAAACACGATACGTTTACCAGCAGGCATTAAAGGGTGACGTCTCCTATCTTCTAGCTCCATCATCAGTCCAGCTCAGTTGTATCAGCTTGTTTGGTGTCACACATGTTTAAAAGTGTAAATACCCATAGTGCTGCAAATGAACTGATGACCTTGAACGCATGGACAGATCTCCATAAAATACAGATAAGAACTATCTCCATCACGCAGCTTTCAAATAAAAATCCTGATCAAAATTCGTCCCTCCGCTGAAGAGCTACGATTCCACAGAAATAGGTACAACACGAACGCACACACGCACGCACGCACACACTCACGAACACACACTCAAAGACGGAGACGTCAAACTTATAATTATAGCAAATATTTACTATATATGTTATAACACCCCTCGTTTTGCGTCAGGGGCTAAAAATAGTCAAATTTATATCCTCGTGTACTTTTACATATTTCAAAAAACAAAATATTAGTTTTGTTGAAAACTTAGGCAGTAAAAGTTTGTTTTCAATACTGTATATATACCTACACATTGTTACAGGATCCATGTTCCTAAATGCCTAAAACCGTTGCCTAAGCTTGATAAAAATGCAAGAGTTTTTTGCCGTTCTGTCACATTATAATGAAGTAAAATTATTTTATAGTTTTTGTGCGCGCAGAAAGAAAGCCGAAGAGCAACAAAGACAAAAGACATCTTTTTATCCAAATAAAAATTTTCGCGTAGCCGCGGATAAGATCCATTATGATATAAAGAACTTACTTTGCCTAAGGTCGGAAAAGTAGTGTTGACAAAAAACGCCAGGATCTGTTTATACTTGAAGGTAGCTGCAGTCTTGCCCATCACGTAGAACCTGTTGCAGGGTTCCATATGGGAGTTTACTTTCAAGCCAAAAGCGCACGTTGCGATCACATCGTTTGCAAAACGGGTCGTTAGATCTTTGCAGTCTATTTCTATGAATTGATCTGAAAAAAAAATCAACAGAATTTCGAAATTTTCCAGTCTACACCTGGCCATTGACCGTAGTTGGTCGTCACCAAAATTAGGCTGTTGCCTGCGACTTACAGAAGGACACGGAATACAAAAAAAACTAAATAGGTACTAAGTTTGACGTATGAACCCTGAAAAAAAACTGACTATGGTTATCGGCGAGAAATTCGTAACTATTATCCTGGTCTATAAATTTTAAAGAAAAAAAAAATTTCGCCCCAGACAGGATTTGAACCTATAACCTTTCGTCTCAAGCCGACGAATGCTCTAACCTACCACCTTTTTTTCTTTCTTTAAAATTTATAGAATATTATCCCAAGCACAGGGCAAGTGCTAAAATAAAAATACGTTATTATCCTGGTCTTCAAAATTACCTATTTTTGTGGTTGGACCACCTTCTAGTTTATAGTTTCTGTTTCTGGTCCCATTGCCTGAATGGATCAGACGTCTGAATCAGACGATGGAATCCCAGCTAAATCGGAGAAAATAATCAATTTGGTTGAGTTAAAATTTGAGTCTATTTTTAGCAGTTTGCATTCAAATTAATGCAATTGTACTGACTTTAAATTATTACAGTTTTCCTATTGACTTTAAATTATTGCAGTTGTACTGGCTTTAAATGACTGCAGTTGTCCTTTTCATTTTAAATTATCGCATTTGTACTGACTTTAAATGATTACATTTGTCATACTGACTTTAAATTATTTGAAAACTATTACCATTACAATCTTTTAAGTCTTTCTTCAAAGCCTTAATCATTTCGGTCCCAACTTCCTCCATAAACGGCACCATGAGTCGTATTTTAGAGCTGGTGAAGGCAGGGCTCAGTGTTGACCGCATAGCTTTCCATTCGTCTCCTGAAACGTTTAGATAATTAAAAATCCTATCAAAAAATCAAATTTAAATGTTATACCATTATTACAACAAAGAAGCACACAGCTCTCCTGATGGTAAGTGACTACCGTAGCCCATAGAAACCATGGCTGTTTACTGTTATAAGTGCGTCGCAGTGATGTGTCCAAGAAGTCTTTTGTGCTACCCAACCCTCCGGACCAGAAAATGATTACTAATCATACTTGCGATTATTTTATTACTATCTTCCACTTCCGTTTTCAAAGGTCCACCTTCCCATTTCACACATCACATTAAGGCCCCATACTCAGTCAGCCAGACGAGCCAATCACCGCGCTCCCCCGTTCCATGATTACTATGAACAATGGCGCTCTAAAGTAAACGTCTTAAGCGACAAATAACTATTTTTGACACTATAAAAGTAATTTGAAACACTTATCTTTTAGGTATAGTACTTATCTATGTTTATGTTAAATCTAATGTCGATATTTTCACAATTGAAGTAGACAGAAAGCAGAAGCTTTCAAAAAAGGGTTAACTTTTTGATTTTATTTCTATCGAGCAAAGTGAAATGAATCGTGTTTTGGAAACACTAGTCTAGTAAAGCATATTCATGTTAATCTTGTGTATTTTTGTCAGCAAGATCCATGATTGCTTTGTATGAAAAAAAAACAGTAAACTGCTGACGTATTTTAGCGTATATGGCCCCTTAAATACCATCCCCTATTTTTAACACATGTGACGTAATTCATAAATTCACAAAAACTTATTTTGTGTAATTTACATTATATTATGTATATAATAATATTATTTATCATTTGATGTGTGTGGCCAAACTGAGGATGGAATAATAACACTTCTGCTCTATTCTCCAAACGAAAACATGGCAATGGCGAGCACTAACATAAATTAATAGTCCAGTTGCAGCAGAACCAATTGATGTAAGTCGTTGCAGGGTTGGACCACCTCCTACCACCCCAAGAGTTACAAACACAACTGCCTCCCTCGTCAACATCCGGTCGATTACCAGTTCTTCTAAGCCGGTTTTGGTAAAACATAGCCAAGTTACCTAGGTACACTTTTAGTAATTGTAGCTTTGCAAATTGCAAGTAATGCTGAAAAAAAATTAAACCGTCTACGTAAAAAAGAAAATTTTTTTAATTACTTCAGCAGCCTTTTTTAAAATCGAAGTATATAGAAACCAAAGATGCGTCAAGAACCAAAGATAAAAAAGTCGCCTCTGTGGTCTAGCGGTCCGGCTGACCTGACTCTGACTTGACTTCTTGAGGTCCCGGGTTCGATTGCCGGCATATTAGTAAAACGCGATTTACAGTTTTTGAGGGACAGATGCCTTGTCTTTTGGCAAATCAAACATCAACCAAACGTAATTTATTGGGGTTAGTCAATTATCCTCTATGTGGGATGACGTCACGAAATGTGGGGGACCGCAAAATTTGCAAATATGTACTAATTATCAAACTTATTAACATATATATTATTATCGAACACAATGTTTTTTACTTTTCACAAATTTGCTGAAAAAAACTTAATTTGCAAGTTTTACAACTATTTTTTTTGTTCTTTGATATGTTACTATTTTGGCCTTGTTTTATCCAATACCCGATATTTTGTGTTAAGTAAATTACCTCTCAAGGAAAATATATTTCTTGAGAACATTTTGTCCGCGGGTATGCCGGTGTGGTCATGGAAGCATTCGAAATCTTTGACAGTTATCTGCTTTATGAGGTTCAGGTCTCGGATCACAACCGCTGGTTTCATCAATTCATATCTTCCAGTAAATCTGTAATGTTTCTGATTTTAATATATAGTTACTATACTACTACTTCTACTGGACTGTCAGTAATAAGCCCCTGAAGGTCATCGTGTGATATCAAATAGTCTTCAGATGTGACTGATACCTGGTACAAAGAAGCAAGTAAAACAACAAATATAAAAATTCTTAATTTTTAATTACCATAATTATTTGCAACATGAAACTAGAAACTGAGCTAACTAGTAAGCTAAAAAAAACATCCATTACCCACGTTAGGCAATTTTAAGCAATTTTCCGAGAAGATAATAATACAAAAATAAAATCTTTCAAATGTTAGAATGAGCCAGAACATACGAATTCTTATTTTTTTCATACTGCTGAGGATTGGAATTAACTTCCTCAAACAGTAGTAAATAGCCTCCTCCTGTTTAGTATATTATGTACCTACAATTTTGACTTTATTGTCAATTTTCATTTTCATTATTTAATTTAAAATTCAATAGAAGTGGACACAAAATACAGTTAAAGTTAAATTTGACCGTCTCGCTATTCGAATGGCTAGCGTACACGCCTAACTATGGTGACATGCTGACTTACTTCGAGGCTCGGGTTCGATTCCCGAAGGGGGCAGGCATTTGTGTGATGAACATTTAGATGTCTGCATTTCCGGGTCTGGGTGTTTTTTAAATTTGTTCTGGTATCTATTTAAGTATTTCTATGTATTAGTATCGTTGACTACACCCATAACACAAGCTTTATTTGCTTACTTTGGGGTTAGATTGTAACTTGTCCAAAGTTGGACAATAAAATAAATTGTTTATTTATTTTGGCACCAAAATTCGAAGCTTCGAAATGGTTCTTAGTAATGGTCATAGGTACTAATTATAACCCCATAAAATATGTAAATACGAAAGTGTCTTTGTTCTCATTTATGTTTTGTTTTAATATAAAATGCTCAAACGATTTTAATGAATCTATATGTTTATTAATACGTGATGACCCCATTTTACGGAGGCAGGAGCATAAAATTTGGCACACTTATAGTTTATGTGTAGGAGAAGTGCAGAACGCTAATATTTTTCAATAATAATGCTTATAAACTACATTAAATCGATAAATAAAACATTACCCACAGTACCATGCATTTGACACATATACAAATACATTGATAATAACGATAAAAGATCACAGATGGCGCACTAAAAAGTTAAATAAAGAGAGTTAAATAAGGAAATAAAGTAGTTGGTCTTGAGAAATGAAGATGGCGTTCTTATCTACAAGATATGAAAATTTATTATGGTCGAATTTCGACCAATGGGCGACCACTAGTTTTAGTAAAGAAGTCAAAAGACGTAGGCTACTTTTAATATTACTGCCTTACTTTTCATCCTGGGTAATACTTTACTTCTATACTAAGTACTTACTTACTATTTTACTTTTTGTTCTAATAGTTTAATTTTTATACAATTGTTTTATTAACCTCCTACAGTTTCTTTTATCTTACTACTTACTTTATTTTTTACATTATTACTTTTACTTTTTATATCTTTAAAATGGCAGAGTACAGCAGCTTGCTTGATTGATACGGTCTTAGCTATTTCTGCTTCCATAGCATCACCCATAGTTGTATTCTGTATGTGAGGGTAGTTCAGCATACACACGTTACGACTCAGGCCATAATATCACTACACACCATTCATCTTATACCTTTAAATGAGCAATTCTTGTATATATATATATATATATATATGTAATTGGAATCTCGGAATTGGCTTCAACGATTTTCATGAAATTTAGTATGTAGGGGGTTTCGGGGGTGATAAATCGACATATCTAGAAATAATTTTAGAAAATGTAATTTTATTCGTGTTTAAACTAAAAAATAGAACTCTTCCTGACATCTATTGGCGAATAATAATAGTATTTTTGTGAGCAATAAAGTTGCTCCAGCAGATGGCGTTGTTAAATGACACAAAGTCAATGATGTTTGCTAAGAAATTTTATACTATACCGAGCAGAGCTCGGTCACCCAGGTACTATCTATTTACATGGCATCTTTAAGCGTCGCCGTCGATTGTCTTTTTACTTTTGTTCTGTAGCTGCTGCTGGTAACTGTTAAGTTAAAGCTTACCTTTCAGTAGGAAATTTGTAATAAACATGATCAAAGCCATAAACCATATGCTCCATCCTCAGAAAAACTTTCATCATGTTGCCGAAAGGAGGCACGACGCCAAGATTCTTCACTCCATAACGGCTGAATCTTGTATATACTCGTCGAAAGTATAAAATGACAGCGGCCAATAGGGCTACAGTCCATATTAATAGCAACATTTTGTTCAGCAACGCCTACCTATGAACAGAAATAATTTTATAAATATCTCTTGCACCTACTCTTCATCATTACGCTTTGTTATTGTTCTTTTGTTACTTTCAAGCAGGGGTGGGCAAATTCTTTTGACCGCGGGCCGGTAAGTTAAAAAAAATCTAGTGGCGGGCCAGTAAATTATAATTAATCTTGAGGAGGGCCGGTTTATTAAAACACCTAACAATAGCAGTAAATATTACGATTATAAAACGTTGTATTAAGATAACATAAGGCATTTTTTTTAAATTTTACATTCTTTTATTATTTTAAAATCTATTTGTGAAGTCTTAACATATGAAATACGCAATATATATGTTTGAAGTATCGAATTAGTATTTTAATTGTTTAAATTTCAATAGTCTTTTAAGATTTCGACCATTAAGTTTTTAAGGGTGATCATGTTTTTTCTAAAAAAACCCCTAGTTTGAGTAGTTTGACCACCCCTGCTCTCAAGTCTCAAGTAACGTTTGGTAGAGTAAAACAAAACTAGACACGGATTGTTAATAATTTTGAACAATTCACAGTCGTCATCCTAGTGCCTATTCTTTTTTTTAATCGAGTTAAAAAAACGAGGAGGTTCTCAATTCGGCCGGTATATTTTTTTATGTATGTACACTGATTTTTGCGAGGTTTCTGAATCGATTAACGTAATTCTTTTTTTTTGTTTGATGCGGAATAGTTTTCGAATTGGTCCCCTAAAAATTGATTCAGATATTACGTTTATTTTTTGTTTTATAAGTATTTTTTATCTACTTTTACTTATCCCGATGACTATTTTTATTAAATTAAATTATATTAGCAATAAACTAAAAAGTGTTACCTAAATAAAAATAACAACGTTTATAAAAACCGACTTCAAAACTAAAAAGTAAAAGATAATAACGATTTAATACAAAAAAATACTACAATTAATGTATTGTATTGTAGTCGCCTTTGTGGTCTAGAGGTTCAGGTGCTGGACTTGACTGCGTGAGGTCCCGGGTTCGAATCCCGGGACGGGCAATAAAAAGAAAATTGGGTTTTTTCCAATTTTCTAACAAAAAAAATGTTGCTCGGGATTGGATATTGCCGGATTATTGGATATTGGATGTTGCCGGTTGGCGATAGGTTTGCCACATATCACATTGTGGGACTTAGTGTCTTCGGATAGTCGTGGGTGCCCTGGTATATCTCTGCCTACCCCTTCTTGGATATGGAGGTGAAGATACTTTAATATTAATTGTATACTACCTATTACTTAAATGTGCTATTTACAGATACGTGATTTTTTGTAGAGAACAAACATGACTGTGTTATTACTCGGAACTGTTGACAAAATTTCGGGTATATCCTGGAACCGCGGATGTAAATTTCCAACATTTACCTACTTTACAGAGCTTTTTTTGTAGTAAGGAAACCAGCAAGACTTATTTTTTGAAGGTAAGACTTATAGGCACCTAAGATGCTACAGGTGTATCGCGATAGGTACTATGCTGGATATTAGATAACAACAAGATTTTCGTAAGAGATCTTAAATAATAAAATTAGTTTAAATATAAAATAAATTACGACACAGAAAAAATTTGAAAACTTACTGAACTGTCGGCACTATTTCAATGTTTTTATTTTACAAAAAAATATTTAAATTACATTAAACAGCAGCTCCAAAGAATGGTGCGAAGCCTCTGGGGACTGCGCGACAACACAATCATAAAAATTTTACAGTACAGTCTAAGTCATTAAATTTGCTATTTATAGACATAACAAATGCAACTTTGCTTAACAGAGTTTAGTTTCTTTAAACTGATATCTTCACTGGAACGGAAACAATTGCAAAGTAACTTTAAATTCTTAACTTATAGAAACTGGAAGCAATAAAACCAGCATCTATCCTGGCTCCGATAGTAAGAGATGTCACTAATAAATCAAAAGGCAACTATAATATATTCGCCCGTTTCAAGGTATTGTATTAGGTATACTTTTATGATATTGGAAGGCAAACAAGCGGACGGATTTCCTGATGGTACGAAATTCACGCCGCCTAGAGACACCAAACGTGGTAATGGTACGCTAACGTTATGGCGACAGGAATAGGTGAGGCAGTGGGGGTCACTGTGAAATCTGTGCGGGTCGCTGCGAAACTCTACCACTTAGTCAGATGTCACGGTGTTAGCGACGGTAAGCCTATGCTCACCTTTTACGAGCTGCCTGGCGGGAAGGCAGATGGTCTATTCTGTAAAGGAGCCCGGGCCAACACGGGGTATAAGGGGTATGACATAACTCGAAAATATAGAAATAACCATCGTTGATGATCGTATAACGACCATCTTCACCGTCTACATACATCTACAATACAAAACTAAGCCACAAATCTTTTAGAAATGAGTACGATCTTTTCCTAAAGGCTTCTAAGTCGCACATCCGTTTGGAATTCCCATCGCTGGTAGTTCCAAAATGTATCTAACCTTTTATCACTACATTCTTATTCTTTTTGTAAATATTGTGTTGTAAATATCCAAAACTAAATTCATATTGAATTTCAAAAAAGCGACTCCCAAATTCATTGGTACAATACTACGTTACAATTTTATGATTCTTTTTTTAACAATTTTATCAACAACCTGGCAGTGGTTTTTAGTTATAGACGAAGAAAAGTGAAAATGTATGCATTATTAGGCATCACTCAATGTTGTCATATTATATATTGCCCATGTAAATTCATCATCACTCAATAATTATAAATTAACATGAGCATACCTTCATTTATTTTTTATATTTATGGGCATACCAAAAGTTTTTTTTGTATGCCCATAAATATATTTAAACATATTTAAAAAAAAAATTTCGAAGTCGGTTCGTTATTGGCTCTTTACTTGTTCGCTGCTGGTATATAGTATAGTTATGGGTTCTTTACTAATAACTATACAAAATTGAGTTATTTTGTCTAATGTGAGAGTAAGGACAGTCTACGTTCGGCGTATACCTGTCTTTAGCGTCTTAGTAAAGTATTAAGCCATGACATTTGACAATGATTTTTACAGTAGCTAGTACAGTAGTTCATTGTTAATGACCTTGGTGTTTGCCTGATTTTGGCACTTATTATTTACATGAGTTTATATAAAAAATCAGCTGATTGGCCACCTGATAAGTAATTACGTTACACAGTCTCAGTATCTTCGTTATTCACAAACGCACTGTCTTTATAGAACTAATATATAATAATAAATAACTAAAAAAGTATATTAACGCCCCTTCCCAGAACAAGTATGCAGAGGCACGACTAGCCAACGGCACTAAGTAGTCTAGAAGTGAAGCATTAATATCGGATTAGGTACTTTGTTTTGCTATTTAACGGGTTTAGGTTGACCAAACCAAAAAAATAATTCATAATTGTTCCACGGACTCCATCTAATCCTGTTCCTACTAACTACAAATGTTACAATTAAATATATAAAATTCAATACCAAATCCGATACCAGGAACATTAAACGTGCGTTTCAAAGTATTTGACCCTGTCACCGAAACGGGAGATTCCTCATTCCAGTTAGTCTAACGTATAGGATAGTAATAAAAAGCAATACCTAATTTCAATTTTTATTTATTTGTTTGTACTAAATAGGCTTTAAAACTACTAGAACGATTTTAAGAATCTTTCACCATTAAGAGCTAACATTATCCCTGATGAACACGAGCTACATTTATAACTAGAAAAAAATTAGGGATATCTATTAAAACTTCAATAATGTAAAACAAGTTGCAAAAAAAGTAAGCTATAAAATGTCTTTCATGTGCTCAGGGTCGGATTGTGACTTTGTGGGGCCCTGGGCTAAAACTACTCGGAGGGGTCGGGGGCCCTTTTCCTATAGTGATGTACTTAGTACATAGGTACTTGTCAGAAGAAAACTCGGCTGATAAAAATATTTATTCGTTTGATAGTCGGCACCTAACGATTGTTTTTTTTTTGTTCCACGTACCGCCTTAATTATGATTCGTCTCTTAAATTATTTTTAACAGGGGCTGGGGGCCCCTCGTATCTATGGGACCCTGGGCTGAAGCACAAAAAGCCCAAGGTAGATCCGCCCCTGCATGTGCTATGATTACGAGAGCCGTTTATGATAGGGGAAAATATGTTCTACAATATTAATGAACGTATTAATATTTACAAAAAAAAAATGTGTGTGTACTTATGTACACGCGTTAGAAGTTATACTTTTTCGGCGTAATAAGATAAAAATCTTTTTAAAAATTTTATCTTTTGCCTTATTTTACATTTGTAGACAAAATGACACTAACCATAGAGAAAATGTATTTAATACATTAAAAGTTTTATTATAATGCATTATTTAGTTATTATACTTATATTAGTTATAAAACTTTAAATGTATTAAATACGGGTTATTCCACTAATCCCCGTTGACAATCCCCATCAACGGGGATTAGTGAACTTTTTGTTCATTATTAATACATTTAAAGTTTTATGATAATGCATTATTTAGTTAAAAAAGTTTATTTAATATTTAATAAAAATATCACAAAAAACTAAAATGTTATCTATAGCTAACTTCATCAAGTCGGTTTTTCGTGACGGTGTGCGCGCGCATCGTAAAAATTTACCCTCATCATTTTTTCCTAACGCGCCAAAAGAAGTATAACTTCAAAAAGTTCGTGACACCATATCTATTATTATAGTTCGTTACTATAATATACCAAACATTTTATTGCTTGTTTTAAGGGTTAAAACTTCTGGACTGATTCGAAAAAACTTATTCTATTAGAAACCCTCAGTATCGCTGATAAACATATCCATTTTGAGCGCTAGGTGGGCTGCTATTTGTATGTCAATAGTTTGACCGATAAAGTTGGAAATTTGTATGTGAATTTCCATGGTTTCATAGACACGTATTATGAATACCTAATATTTTAAAGTGAAACTTCTTTATCGGGGTTGGAAAAAATTGAGTGTAACATTTTTTCGTTAGGTACGCGTAACATTTTTCCGTTACGCGCCATCTTTTTCTTATCCCTACTATTAATGGAAAATGGAAAAGAATTTGTATTTATATCTCTGATAATAAAAGCCTTTTATTAAACTTTATCTAATTTAACTTTGTTAAACCAATTTCTGTAAAGTTGCATATAGTAAATTATTTTTTGAAAAATAACGACATAAAGAAAGTTTCACTTCTTACGAGTGTAACTTACTTCTTACTAG
>NJDD01001409.1:75432-92678 GCA_002245505.1 Calephelis nemesis | reverse complement strand
AAAATGGAAAAGAATTTGTATTTATATCTCTGATAATAAAAGCCTTTTATTAAACTTTATCTAATTTAACTTTGTTAAACCAATTTCTTTAAAGTTGCATATAGTAAATTATTTTTTGAAAAATAACGACATAAAGAAAGTTTCACTTCTTACGAGTGTAACTTACTTCTTACTAGTACACGCACACATTTTTTTTTTCTATACATATAAATAAAAATACATAGTGTCTTGGCTTAGTCATAGGTGACGTGGTTGTGCCTCTGTCGACCTCTAAGAGGATGTGGACGTGAAGATATTTCTTTTAATAAATAAAAATGGATCGTCGTAATGTACCTATGTACTGTTTGAGCATATTTAGAACGTTTGCACTAAATGTGTTACTTTTTAAAAGGGTAGATACACCAATTATAGGGAGGAAAGATTTAATTAGTACTTTGTGTGTATTAAAGAAGTTTTGAAAATTCTTTCATTATTGGGAGCCCACAGTATCTCTGATGAACATAGACTTCTTTTTACAGCGGGAAAATGCTTCATTCCCACGGGACAACGGGTAACAGGCCACCGGGTAGTAATCATTTCGTACCTACCCATTTCACATAAATCCAAAAAAAATTATCCACCCTCAAAAAATATATACGCAAAGGATAGCGCTCATTTGGACGGGCTGGGATGGGGCGCATCGCAGAGCAATAGCCAACAACACAGCATATGTATGACCAGATATGACTACTGATTTACACCACACAAGTATTTACTATAACTAGAGGTCGCCCGTTGGTCGAAATTCGACCATAATCAATTTTAATATCTTGTTGATAAGAACGCCATCTTCATTTCTCAAGACCAACTACATGTTTCCAAACTGTTTAGTGCGCCATCTGCGATCTTTTATTGTTATCATCAATATATTTGTTTGTGTGTTTCAAATGCGTGGTAGTACGTGTAATGTTTCATTTTTTGAATTAATGCACTTTATAAGCATTGTCATTAAAAATATAAGTGTTCTGCATTTCTCCTACACATAAACTATAAGTGTGCCAAATGTTATGCTCAGCTGCGTCCGCGAAAGTTTTGTAAAAAGGGTTCCAAAGTTTTGGCATCACGTAGAAGATTAGTAGAAGAAAGGAAAGGAAGAAGGATTTTTTTGCCCAGAGAACCTATGTTTCTAAATCGAATTAGAATCTGTACATTAATAGCGAAAATCCCAACTAATCGTCATAAAATCTCAAGTAGTCCCGGAGCAGGTGACACATAAACTAATATCGTGAAGATATATAGTTATATGACCAATACTTTAACCTAGTTTCTCCGAAGCATACAATGGGCCAGCATATTGGACCGACATATTGGGCTAACATAATATAATAGTATTCACTTTTCGTATATAGCCATTCACTATTTGGTTGGCCAGCAAAAGTCACCTCTAACTAAGAATATGTCCAAACATCGTGTATAGGGTCTTTTGGTCTCACTTTGGCCCAACATGTACTAGGGTCATTTTGAGCTGCTTGGAAATTTAAATTTATTAAGTAAAAATCAGTATGTCACAGTGTACATATATTATTGTGGTCTCAGTGCGAACCGAAGCCAATGTCCCCCCTCGAGGCGGACGTTGAAGGAGTCGGCGGAGAGACGGGCGGGGCTGCGGGTCCGCGGCGACGGGGACACCACCAGGTGACGCAGCACTTGGTACAACAACACCTTGATCTCGCACAACGCGAATCTAGACCCTAGGACAAGAGAATATTTCATTAGGGATCAATATATTTAAAGTATCTTCATGCCCATATCCCCGAAGAGGTAGGCAGAGGTACAACCAAGGCACCCACGACTAGCCGAAGACACCAAGTCCCACCATGTGATAGGTGGCAAGCCTATCGCCAACCGGGCACATTTCCAATCCCGACCAATATTTGGTAATTAGAAAATTGAAAAAATCCAATTTTCTTTGTGTTGGCCGACCCGGGATTCGAACCCGGAACCTCATGCAGTCAAGTCCAACACCCGGACCGCTAGACCACAGAGGCGATATATATTTGACTATAAAAATATAATAAAGTATCTTTACGCCCATATACCCGAAGATGTAGGCAGAGGCACAACCAGGGCACCCACGATTAGCCGAAGACACTAATCAAAGGGGGAAGTTGGTGGCAACAGCTAGATGATTTGCACATTGACATGAGTTGCAATATTTACCTATACAGTTTCTTGGGCCTAGTCCAAACGGCATGTAGGTCAAGGGGTTGATGCTGTGTTTATTCTTTTCTGAGAACCGCTCTGGATCGAATTTTTCTGGGTGAGGGAAGTATCTAGGGTCATGGTGAATTGACCATACTGGTACGTTCACGACCTCACCAGCTCGCACCTAGAAGGAGGTAGTAACATATTTCGACGTGACACATATTATCTATATACTCGTATATAAATATAAAAATCAATTGTTGTTGTTGTTCGCTAAAACTCGAGAACGGCTGAACCGATTTCTCTAATTTTGGTTTTGAATTATTTGTTCAAGTCCAGGGAAGGTTTAAAAGATAAGAAAAAGAAAAAACTTGCGAGAAAACTAAGAAAAACAACATTTTACTTTTTCCCATACAAACTGAACGGGTGGAACGAAGTTTGCCGGGACAGCTAGTTAATGTATATTTATTTACAATGTTTAACATCTATAAATTATTACATAGTATAAAACAAAGCCGCTTCCTCTGTCCGTTAGTATGCTTAAATCTTTATGGATGGATTTTGATACGGTTCTTTTAACATATAAAGTGATTGAAGAGGTAGGTTCATGTATATTTCATAACCGTGCGGAGCCGGGGCGGGCCTCTAGTAAAGAATATAACAAAGTCGCTTCCTTTATCCCTATGTCCCTTTGTATGCTTATATCTTTAAAACAACGCAAAGGATTTTGATGCGGTTTTGAATTTGTATGTATATTTTATACCCGTGCAAAGTCGGGGCGGCCGGCTAGTTTATAAATATACATACCAGATGACGTAGGAAAAATCAATGTTCTCTAATAATTAATTTTCTAAATCTTAAAATTCTAAACTAGTTGTTCCCGCGAACTTCATTCCGCGCTTTGTATGGGAAAAATTAAAATGTTTTAAATAAAGTAGCCTATATTCGATCTATCAATTTTTAATGGCATACGACAAAGAAAACAAGCACACGGCTTTCCTGATAGAAAAAGACAATCTTTGTCTATAGACCCCATGTATGTTATAGGTGCCGAGTTTTAACTTCCGGATTATGACATTTTCATTATGGCTATAAGAACAGGTAAGATGATAAATCTCTACCCGGACAAGTTGCTGCACAGCCACTACACCAGCGGTCTTGTTGGGAATGACCAATATAACTTATTCTCGACTCTTACAAGATACCAGGCAGAGAGGCTGACGGTCTTTTCTACACCCGATGATCCTGACAAAAACGGTAGAGAAGTGTTGACATTTTCGAGTAATTGTCAAAAAAATGTTTTATTTTTTTACCCTTGTATGGGTTGCAGATATAAAAGTTGCTAGCCACCTCTCTTGCTCCATTATTTCTTTTACGCAATGTTATGTTTTCATTTTTATTTTAAACCTTATTACAAACTAATATAGTTCTGACTGGATTCAATACATACATACAAAGAAAAATAAAAGTGGCGTAAATAGGCTCTACAAACGCTACTTACAATATAATCCTGATCAGCTTGTGAATTAGGTCTCCCCAAGTTGTAATCCTTAGTACATTGTCTCTCCATTACCATGCCAGCTGGCCACAGTCTCAGGAGTTCTGTAAATACCGAACCTGGTTTTTCAGAAACCGTAACCAAAACAGAACTTTCGGCCTTGCTCTCAGAATCCGACACTGAAACTTAACTAAACTTGTTACAAATTTCTATTGATACTGAAATATAGTGTAATTTTATCATTATTTTTTTATAGACATACCCAATGGCGGGATTATTTTAAAGGCAAACTTGGCACGTACCTAGGGGCGCAAGGTTAAGAGGGTCAGAGGGGGGAAAATCTAGTGTAATTAGATGTAACTTAATGTTATCATTATTTTTCGTAGTCATATACAGTGGCGAACTGTTCTAAAGGCAAACCTAGGGGCGCAAGGTTAAGAGGGTAATAGGGGGGAAAATAATTAACGTAGTTTTGTACTGGATAGGCACCTTACTCGATAAAAGGATTATGTTTCAAAACGTCGCACATCACAAAGGCGGACATAATAAATATAGTCCGGTGAAGCTGTAAAAACCGCGAGGTTAGCAACATATTAGCCATTTCAAAAAAAAGGCAGACATCAGACGGTCTCATAATTTCCAAGACGTCATAGGATGGGAGTCAAGGGTGAAGGTGAAATAAAAGCGGTCAAGTGCGAGTCGGTCTCGTCTATAAATAGGTCTGTAGTAGTAATCATAATGACATTAATGTTTTTTTTGCATTGCTATGGCCTTGCCCAGCAGAATGTTCAGTTTCGTTGCGTAGAGGACTCCCTTAAAAAAACCTCTCTGACTACGTCGGTTGCACGTTTACCTAAAAATTTAATTTCATGTGTATAACAAACAAGCACATGCCTCTCCTGGTGGGAAGACATAACCGTGGCTTATGAATACCGTAGATGTAGTAGGTACGTCACTATCTTGTAGTCTAGGCGTTAGGCCAATTGCGCAAGTCAACCGGCTACCCTATCTTCTGGACCGGTACATGGCAGTGTCATTATGGAGGCAGAAATAGGTAAGTTGGACGAGTTCCAGCACGGCATTCCACCACCGATAAAGACACTTTAAACCTTTCCTCGCACTTACGAGATGCCTGGCAAGATGGCAGATTATCAACTCTACATAGCCGACACGGACCAACACGGGGTAAAAAACAAAATTAAAAAAACAAATTTGTTAATCAAACCCCATCTGAGGTGATTTTTTTTCTTTCTTTAAAATCTTCTGTCAAATATCTCAAAAGAATTGAAATACGAATCATGCCAATCATTATAAAATGTGAAATTCATCTAAAACTACGAACACATTCAACAGTAGGTATTAGATATACCTCTATATTTGTAGCTACAGTATATATACTATAGGATAATATAACTACCGCCCGCGACAAAACGTAATCGGCGAGAGAGAAACTAAAAAAAATAACGGGTTGCACTTCATGACTGCCACCAGAAGTGAAATATGCACTTTGTTTAATTTTCATATTTTAACCACCAAATTTATTTACACGAATTTTAAAAGTACACGGAAGATGTCAAGAGCCCCCAAAAGTATGTAAAGAATTATTAAAGTGGAGGAAGCTAGTCTGCAAGGTTTGTGATATTTGTCACTCGATATAGGCAACATAAGGGGCTTGGCGTGAAGTTATGTAGGTATGTACTTAAAAATCTTACCTGAAACAAACATATCCATATATGTCATTTCTAGAATGGAGTTGTAGTCAAGCTTCCCGCCGTGTTCTTTATCGTTCTCCCTGATCTCCTGCGCCAGTCGTTCCTGCACATCGGGATTCAAGGCGAGCTCATACAGCGCTAGCGACATCACTGCCGAGATGCCTTCGAAGCCAGCGATAAAGAATATCACGGCTTGAGCCACGAGGTCGAAATCACTCCACACTGGAATTTTTTTTTGACTTTGTAAAAAAGAGGTTTCTCTATCATTTTTGAACCTATAATCGTTTTTTTGTATTTGAAAAAGTGTGCTTCCGAAGCTGTTTCATTGCCACCAAGCCTGGATCTGACAATGGAATTCCAAGAGCCTCAAAGAAGATACTTAATCTTTGCGTACCGAAATGATCAACTTATTAAAATCGGAGTCGGTTTCTTGCAGTTTTACTGTGCTTAAATTATGGTCAGTTTTAATCTATAGACAAGAGGCATGAAATTGATTGTCTTCGAAAACTTCCTACTGCAAATAGATATAATCAGCCGCTAACGCAGATACTGCCACCCCTTTTTCTGGACCTTCGCTACATGCCCCACTTTTGCCCAGTGCCTGAAACGCACATATGAGTTCATACTAATTTGAAGGTGATTTGTTCTCATTGGCACCAAGTAAGGGTTATATCAAGAGAAACGACAAGCTTGTTTTAAATTAAACATGTAATTATTTAATGTTTATAATTAATGTTTTTTTTAATCATATGCTAACTACTAATGAACTAATTAAAGATATCACTTAAGCAACGTAAAATGCACAAATTGGCTGACTGTCAAAATTGAAAACTGCGAACAACAAAAACCATTAAAATTAAAAAATCTTAATGTATAAACTTTGGTAAAAATGACCAAATGATAGAATATACCAAAATTAATAGAACTCTAGCGTTAAAGGCATTGAGCAAAGCTTGCTAAATAAATGAACTCACAGACGTGTCCAAGCCACTGGACGACAGAAACGAAAACGCTTATATGCGTGAATGCGATAAGTTAAACCATACTTCGGAGCATCCATCGTTGGCACTTGATGTAACTGCATTATCAATAAACAACGCACTCATATTGCCGCACATTCTATTTATTAAAACGCCAAGCCTACTGCTTACGATTTTGGAGTAGTTTCCAGGTTCAGAAACATCGACCATATCCTACATCGCGATATTACAGTTTACCACGGTCCTGGGATACTTATCTTATAAAAGCAACTGTGTGCTGTGCAGCATTTCGCTAGATTGATGACATTATCTATTCCTGCCGCCATAGCGCTAGTGCCGTTGCCGTGTTACTTGCTGGAGTATAAACTTGCTAACTGATCCTAAGATCTCTGCCATAAAACAGGGATGTACCAATAAACATCTTTGTTGTCTAATGTATAGTGATGGTAACACCATTAGGAAAGTCAACGAAGCCTGCTGGCTGCTTGTTCTTTATTTCGCTCTCTTAACACAAATAATTATAAAATAAAAAATGTTTAATAATCTCAAATAAAATCTACTTAGCTAAGAACTATCAAAATATAACAGCTTTCAAATAAAAAAATCATCAAATTAAATCCAAATAAAATTATTTAAATAATTTGCTTTTTTTATCTTTTCCCTAATTGCTTACTACTGAAACAGTATCTGCTCGACCTTCGTGGGGTGCAGTCGCATTTCTTCTGATGATACTTCGGTTACGAAGCGAAACGTACGTTGAGTTTTTAGAAGTGTGTGTATTGTTGGTGCTAATAAAACAGTTTAGTAGTGTGTGTTGTGTGGAGCTGGATGTATTTGGGAGTTTTAGCTTCCGGTTAGTCCAATTCATTCATAGCGCACTATTTCGCCTTATTTGTCACGCCATAACACGTAAACATTATTTGGAGGGAAATTGCAAATTAAATAATTTTATTTGGATTTAGGTATGGATTTCCACAAAGTAACGTCTTCTTCTATCACAAAAATCCACGACAAAATCGTTCTATAATGCCACTGATAATTGACAAACACACAGACGTATCAAGCTTATAGCACCCCTCTTTTTCTGTCGAAGGTTAAAAATAACAGCATCATCAGAGACACTGACCACACTGTTGGCATTGCGTATACTGTGGAAAAATTAAGTTTGTACTGCACCTTTGTTTATTTTCTTTTTGCCAATGGCCGATTCTTCGACGGTTGCGAATCCCGTGTCTTTGGTTTCATTTCCGCTTTCCTTTTCGTCGTATACAAGTTGACCTCGGTAAAATTAGATTAATGATTATTTAAAAAAACTGTAAACTCAGCACAAGTAGCTTAATTTTATTAACTAGTGTTCGCCCATAGGTCGAAATTCGACCATAATAAATTTTAATATCTTGTTAATAATAACGCCATCTTCATTTCCCTAGAGCAACTACTTTGTTTCTAAACTTTTTAGTCTACATTAGTAGTATCTATTTTAGTTTTTCAATAATAATGCTTCTGTGGTCTAGTGGTTCAGTTGGTAGACTTGCTGTATGAGGTCTCTGGTTCGAATCCCGGGTCGGGCAATAAAACGAAAATTGGATGTTTCCGATTTTCTAATAAAAAAACGTTGATTGGGATTGGATATGTGCCCGGTTGGCAATAGGCTTGCCTCCTATCGTATTGTGGGACTTAGTGTCTTCGGTTAGTCGTGGGAGCCCTAGTTGTCCATCTGCCTACTTCTTCGGAGATATGGGCGTGAATACACTTTTTTTAATAATGCATAATACAATAAGTACATTAAGTAGTTGGTCTTGAAAAATGAAGATGGCGTTCTTATCAACAAGATATTAAAATTTATTATGGTCGAATGTAGACCAACAGGCGACAACTAGTATGAAGAAACAGTTAATTTAGTGGTTGTTATTCAGGTGAGCTGCTTCGTAGCACTCAATATAGAAATCTAAAAGCTACCTTTCTTAGCCGCCATGAGTAGGTGTATCATGTCTTGTCTGACGACATTCTTGGCCTCGCGGTCCTTCATCGTGTCCAGAACTAGACTCAAGAAGAAATCCTCTGTTTCCTCGTTTATCATCCTCAGGTTTAAAAGCTGAAATAATTTAGCTATAGGCTCAAAAAGTACAGGCTATGTTTTTTAATACATAATAATGCCAATATTTTTTAGTGGTGGTAGCAAGAGTGGTGGTAGCCAGGATTCTGTAAAGAGAGGCCTGATAAACAAAATCCTTACAAAAGTGTCTAATGGAGGTGGGGGTAATAATTTAAAACAAAATATAGACAGATACTTGAAGAATATTCTGTAGTTCATTACAAAACATTTAAATTAAAAACAAGTTTGTTGTCAACGCTTAACAAACATGGCCGTTTATTAAGTTCTCGGCCATCCGGATAGTTGCAACTTGCAATTCTATATAAACGCCTTTCTAGGTATGGTTTGTAATTGAGGTAACGCTTTAAAACTTATTGAGGATTATCTCGGCAATCGCTATCAAATAACGATCATTAATCATTTATGTCCGAAAACAAACATTTAAATGCATAAGTATATACAAATAAACGCTATTGAAAATGGTACGTAGTGTACTGCAGGAAAGTATCTTAGGGCCGCATTTATTCCTGATTTACATAAATGATCTACCTGATGTTACAAACAATCCAGTGACATTATTTGCAGACGATAGCATTGTGATTTTTAATGAATGCACGAATGTGTTAAGGTAAACTTTTGAATACGTAAAAGGCGAGCATAGGCTTCGTCACTAACACTCTCTCTCTCTCTCTACTAAGTTTCGCAGCGACTCGGACAGCGGATTGGTACCACCACCTTACCTAATCCTGCCACCATAATTTTATAACGTGTTCCGATACGGAGTGTAAGGTAGCCAATAAACTTACTTTTGCTCGAGGCCTAACACCCCGGTCGCAGGCTAGCAAAACACAATTACCACATTTGGTGTCTAGGAATTCATTGCAGAGAATGTTGAGGCGGTGTTGTAGAGTGGGTGTTACTTGTGGTCTTGATTGTTGTGTTGGGATAGGGAGGGAGGATCGCGTGAGCTATCTACTTGGCGGGATCCGATAATATGTGACGGGATCTTTTAAATTTGGTGGGTGTCCGGTGTGTAGTGACATGTGAGTGTTAACATCGGGTTTGGATGGGCAGCATCGTATGGTTGCTCCCCACTACCCGTAAAAGACAGAAAATGACAGCCTTAATAACAATTTTGGAGGACAGACGAAATTATGGCTACGCGTGCGTTCACTTTTTTCAAAATCAGTATTAAAAAGAATGTATTTTAAAATATTTGTTTTTTGACAATTTAGGCAGTAAACATTGCTTTTTAATGCTGTATATCATGTATATACCATATGTTACAGAATCTATGTTTCTAAATGCTTAAAATTGATAAAAATGCTTTTGTCAATATTAGGCAACTTTCTTTCACGTCGCAACGTCGCTATTTTATAGTATTTGTGTGTGGAGAAAGAAGACTAGAGTGAGATATAGGCTAATTTTTTTCAGGGTATTTAGACCGTTTCCTGAGGAAGACCTAAGTCAGTTTCAAGGTTGGATTTAGAATAACATACCCTGAATTTGATGACGTAACGCACTTGTATAGTTATCTTAAACATTTATCTATAGTCTGACTATATCTGACTATAATAGGCGAACTATTAGGTTCCGAACGCTATCTAAGTATTTCTTTAATGGAGTATAATTTTTTAATGCATAGTAAAAAGGGAAAAACTTCATTCGAAATTAATGATCTTTTTTTAAATAAGCGTCAACTGATTGTTATTGCCATGCCTTAATTTTTCAAAAAGAACTTTTTTTAATTTTCTCTAAAAGTATATGCTTTCGCACTTCTTGAGAGATCCCTCCCTTCCCCCTCCCACTTTAATTATGATATTCTAAATTTTACCCCAGTTTCATAAGCTGCATAGCCACGGGCAACGTATGCATAATTAGATATAAAAAACTAACTTTGCCTAACGTCGGCATAGCAGTGTTGACAAAAAACGCCAGGATCTGTTTATACTTGAAGGTAGCTGCAGTCTTGCCCATCACATAGAACTTGTTGCAGGGTTCCACAAGTGAGTTCACCTTCAAGCCAAAAGCGCAAGTCGCGATCACGTCGTTGGCAAAACGGGTCGTTAGATCTTTGCAGTCCATTTCTATGTATTGATCTGAAAAAAATCAACAGCATTTCAGAATCCCCGTTCACAGTTGGCCGGAGACCGCACTTATGCCTGGTTCCTATATTCAAGAAACGAGTCGTTTTGATTACGGATGGTAGTATTTTGTACGCTTATGCCCGGTTCCTATAATCAACGAATCGTAGTCCGTCAGCTAAACCATTCGTAGTTTGTTCAAAAGTAACGGAGCGTTACCAATATTTTCAAAAAATGTTTAGAATAAATAGTCGGAAACGAGCAACGTTGTTAGTAATCTTACTAAGCGTACAAAATACAACCATCCGTAATCAAAACGACTCGTTTTGATTACGGATGGTTGTACGATCCAAAATATAGGAACCGGGCATTAGTAAGATTGCTAACAACGGTTTTTGAAAATATTAGTAACGCTCCGTTATTTTTGATCAAACTACGAATGGTAAAAATTACGGATTACGATTCGTTGATTATAGGAACCGTGCATTAGTCATTGCCAAAAAGTGGGCTGCTACCAGCGACTGGCGTGGACTGGTGTTAGGACATGGACAACAAAAAAAACGAATTTCTAAATTTGACTCAAGAACATCGAGAAAAAATTGACTATTGTGATCATACATTTAGCGTTTAATTTGCTTTAGTTATAATTTTTTGACTTTTTGAACTGCAAAAAAATACAGTAGGTACCTGAGTATGTACACATACAGTATGTACACATACATACACTACTTTATTTTTTGCAGTTCTACTACTAACTTATCGCTTATCTGTGATCTTGGGGTCAGGTGTTGGACTTGACTGCATGAGGTCCCGGGTTCGAATCCCGGGTCGGGCAACAATAAGATAATTTGGTATTTCCAATTTTCTAAGAAAAAAAAAGTGGCTCGGGATTGGATATGTGCCCGGTTGGCGATAGGAATGCCACCTATCACATTATGGAACTTAGGTCTTCGGCTAGTCGTGGGTGCCCTGGTTGTGCCTCTGCCTACCTATTTCGGGGATATGGGCGTGAAGATACTTTCTTTTAACTTATAATTTTAAACAATTTGATAATAATTGAAAACTATTAGGTACCATTTGATTCTTTTAGGTCTTTCTTTAAAGTATTTATCATTTCGGTCCCAACTTCCTCCATGAACGGCACCATGAGTCGTATCTTGGAACTGGTGAAGGCAGGGCTGAGTGTTGACCGCATAGCCTTCCATTCGTCCCCTGGAACGTAACAATTTCATACACCCATCAAAACACCTACTGTCACTTAGTTGACTGCATGTGTAACATGTCTATAAAATATTTTAGTATTTGCTTTATGAGATAGACAGCAAATTCAAAAATACTACCAAAACCAACCAAGTTATAGTGCTACTATTTAAATTATGCGCTTCGGCTTTACACTTTTTACGCTTTATACTTTTATTTTTAAATTGGCTGACCTAATCTAAATTTAAGCGAACTTATTTATTACTAGCTTCCGCCCACGACTCCGTCCGCGCGGATGTCGGTCTTCGCGTGATAAAACTGAAAAATTAAGATTTTTTTCTACGTATTTTTCCAGGATAAAAAGTATACCATTTTATGCCCAGGATAGAGTAGAGTGAGTACTCTCTTATGCCCAGGATAATAAGGTATAATTATACCAAGTTTAATCGAAATCGAAGCGTTAGTTTTCACGTGATGCTTGAACATACAGACAGACAGACAAATTTTTTTTAATGACATTTTTGGGTTTTGTATCGATCCAGTAACACCCCATGCTATTTTCAATATTTTCAATAAACAGAATTGACCCTTCTACAGATTTATTACATGTATAGATGTAATAACAACTCTATATAGATATCTTTAAAATACATTCGGATTTCCGAAGCTGGACGAATATATAGCCGAATCGTCTAATTTAAATACTTAGTACTACTGTAATACGTTGTTACCAAACCTTTCACTGCGAAACTTACTTTTGCTCGAGGCCTAACATCCCGACCTCAGGTTGGCAACGTACCATTACCACCTTTGGTGTCTCTAGGCGGCGTGAATTTCTTAACATCAGGAAATCCGTCTGCTTGTTTGCCTTCCAATATTATAAAAAAAATCCCTATTCTGTGACACTGTTCAGGAAAGTACCTCTTAACGAAAATAGGTTTCTTGAGAACATTTTGTCCGCTGCTACGCCAGTGTGGTCGTGGAAGCATTCGAAGTCTTTGAGGATGATCTGCTTTATGAGGTTCAGGTCTTGGATCAGGACCACTGGTTTCATCAATTCAAATCTTCCAGTAAATCTGAAATGTTTCTGTTTTATAACATTTAGTTAATGCTTTTTATGATACTGGAAGGCAACGAAGCAGACGGATCCTGATGTTAAAAAATTCACGCCGCCTATAGATACCGAAGGTGGTAATGGTGCGTTGCCAACCTGAGGCTGGAATGGGATGCAGATGGTCTATTCTGCAAACGAGCCCGGACGAACACGGGTTCGAAACACGAAAACTACTACTACTTCAACAACTGCTTTTACTGGACTGTAATCAGTTCCAGTCGGCAATCATGTGATGTCAAATAGTCTTCAAATCTAACTGATGCCTTTTTTACGCTTAATCTTAAAATTTAAAATATTTAAAGCAACACCTATAATTAGTAACGTAGCCAAGAATCATCTCGATTACGTCAGCTTTAAAAAAATATATCTTCATCGAAATCGATCAAACCGATCAAAAGTTGCCATAGACATACGTACATACGTTTTCCATCAGGGGTTAATAGTATACACACAACCCAAACCCACCCACACAATAACCCACACACACAAACTCACACACACACACATACACACACACACACACACACACACACACACACACAAACACACATACACACGCACGCACACACAGTCGAACTTATAAAACCTGTCTTCTATGATGTGCTTTAGA
Source organism: Calephelis nemesis (assembly GCA_002245505.1). Classification (NCBI taxonomy): domain Eukaryota; kingdom Metazoa; phylum Arthropoda; class Insecta; order Lepidoptera; family Riodinidae; genus Calephelis; species Calephelis nemesis. The sequence goes on along the minus strand of NJDD01001409.1, from coordinate 79,201 downwards.
ATAACTGCAAAGATTACGAAACATACATAATACCAAAGACAATATATATTTACTAATCTCTGATAATACCGTAACTTGAAAACTATGATCCATCCGATATCTCACATTGAATTCATCAGGACCTTGTCTTCAAGTCATCGTCACCAGAAAATGTGAATAGATCTAGTTACGGCGAATCAAATGAGTCCAAACTCTATGGTTTTACCAGGGTTCCAGGGTTACATCCCCTATCTTCGAGATCCATCATCAAACCAGCTCCGTCGTACCAGCATTACTTAGTTAATGTTTTAACAGTAAGGTCTCACGTAAGTTTAAAAGTGATATAAACACCCACGTAATATCTAGTAATGGCATAGATATCTATAGGTACTTAGTAGCTATAATCCCATAAAGTGTTATAAGTGCGATTTATAACACTTATAATATATAAAAAAAATGATAGATATCCCTGGACAAGATACACGTTCTCGAGTGGCGGCCCCGCACCGGAGGACTGATGACCTGGTCAAAGTCGCGGGGTGTCGCTGGATACAAGCGGCTGGTGACCGTGGCTTGTGGCACTCTTATGTATAGGCCTATGTCCAGCAATGGCTCCTCCGGCTGATGATGATGATAATGAAGATACACGAATTGAATCTAACCCCAAAGTAAGCACATTATATGCTTGTGTTATGGGTGTTAGTCAACGATTCTATACATAGAAATACTTAAATAGATAACAGAAATATATTTACTTATTATATATATGTAGTTATAAATGCATCAAAAATACTCAACCGATTGTAATGAATTTTAGTTAAGATATAAAATACCTTGGACAATGACAAAGGCTACTATTTATACTACTGCTTTACTTATATACCCTACTTTACTTTTTATCCTAAAATTTTACTTATTATCCCATTTTTCTTCAGTTTCTATCCTACTACTTACTTTTTATACCTTACCAAACGGTACAGTATAGCAGCTTGCGATATTGATAAAGTATTATCAATTTCTGCTGCTGTAGCGTCAACGTTAGCTATTCTCGTACTCTGAGTTCTACAGGGTAGACTTGCAAACAATGGTTCCAAGTCGAGCCATATCGTCGTAGCGACATACCTACCGATTCTCTAGTCTTACCATCGGGAGAACCACCTGCTTGTTGGTTATCTTAAAAAATACTTTAACTTGTCCCCTTTCTGCTGTTGATAACAACTAACAGTTAAGTTAAAAGCTTACCTTTCATTAGGAAAATTGTAATAAACATGATCAAGACCATACACCATATGCTCCATCCTTAGAAAAACCTTCATCATGTTGCCGAAAGGAGGCACGACCCAAAGATTCTTCACACCATAACGGCTGAACCTTGTATATACTCGTCGGAAGTAAAAAATCACGGCGACTGATAGAGCTACTGTCCATATTAATAGAAACATTTTGTTCAGCAAGACCTACCGAATAGAAATAATTTTATCAATATCTTTTGTACCTACTCTTTAACATTCCACTTTATTAATGTTCTTTTGTTACACTCAGCTAAGGGATTTGGTAAAGTGTAACAAAACATAATTCTAGTGCTTATGTTTCGAGGCAGTTTATAAGACAAAATATAAATTGAGTTATAGCTCAATGACGCGTAGTCCGATATAATTTATTAGTTTTTTTTTATTTTTAGTTGCTTTACAGATTGTATCGCATTTCTTTTCAAGCCATGTTTTGTAGTTCAAATATTACAAGCATAACAACAATCATAGTCACCTCATAGTCTAAAATAAATTCCCTACCTCTGTCCCTTTGTACGCTTAAATCCTTAAAACTACGCAACGGATTTTGATGCGGTTATTTTTAATAGGTAAAGTGATTGAAGAGTAAGGTTTACATGTATATTTTATACCCGTGCGAAGCAGGGGCGGGCCGCTAGTTTAGTACAAAGTGACCAAATAACGCGAAATCAGAAATGTAGAGAAACATTTGAACGTAAAGGTCATCTTACATACCTATACTTGCATATATTCACGCCAAGCTCCCGTGCAGGATAGGCAGATAATATTTAGTGCGAAGTGAACGAAGTTCATTTTATTAAATTTCCTTCAGTTCACGTTAAGTATAAGTTTCAATTGACTCCCTCTTGGTCGAGGGATTAGCGTATACTACCTACACTCTACCCCACCGTGCTGAAGCGAACAATACAACAAATAAGTATAATTCAAATAGGTATATTAAGCCTTCCTAGATTTTTACTGAGGTAACAATAGAGTTAATGTAAGCATATTTTATTCCTATTCATTCATTCATTACTAGCAGCCCGTCCCATCTTCGCAAGGGTGGACAAACTTCTATGTTACCCACATAAACCTTCCTTTTAAATCATTATTTAGATGTAGTAAACCGCATCAAACTCCGTGTGTGGTTTTTACGGTAGACAGGGTTAAATTTAATTGTAGTTTTAAAATTTTTCGGTAATAAATAATTAAACTAGTTATAAATATACGCGAGACCACCTGACACAAGTATTTATTAAATACTTAGTAGGTTGATCTCAACAACTGATTCAAATAATGTAACTATTTTAAAAGAAATAAACAACTTTTTTTAATATAAATAATTGGCTTAAAAGTTAAAGCATATGTAATTAAACAATACTTTTTTAAAGATTAATAAAATTGCACACCAAAATATGGTATAAGTATTATGTTGATATACTTAAATATTTTTGTAACATCTCATTTACACACATATTCCGCAAATAAATAATTTTCTTTCTTTCTTTCAAAAGATCTCAGCATACATAGGGACAGACAACGAGGCCTACATACATTCATACCTTATGTAGTATATATGCTCGTAGTGGATAAGGCGTAGGAACTATGTCCTACAAGTAAAATGGGAAATTGCGCTTTCATATGGATTCGAGATTTTTTACATAGAGAAAACGTGGTGTGGGTTTCCCATTTATCGGAACTATTCACAAAATTTCGGTTTGTTAGAAATAACAATAAACTAGTTCCTGTAATCGGGGACAGTACATTTACTTACAAAGTTAAAAAGCGAAAAGTATTTTTTGATGGTAAGTACTATAGGCACCTAAGATGTTACCGTTGCGTCGCAAAATGCAGGATATTAAAGCCTCTTTAGTGACTGCTCTATTTTAAAAACCAAATAAGCGTTAAAAAATTAGTTATTAATTGGCACCGCAACAAAAAAGGTATGAAAACTTACAGAACTGTTAGCACTTTTTTAATTAACATTAAATATCAGCTCCAAAGAATGGTGCGAAGTCTCTAAGAACTGCGCGACAACACAATAATAAACATTTACGACGGATAAGGATAGACAATAAATTTGCTATTTATAGACATAACAAAGGCAACTTTGATTTCTTAAGTTGGATTGAGGTCATTGAACTGATATCTCACTCGACTAGAAAAAATTGAAAAGTAACTTTAAATTCAGAGCTTCTAGAAAGCGGAAACAATAAAATCATCATTTATCCTGGTAAAAGTGGGCACGAAATATACCTAATATATTTGCCCGTTTTATCGAATCTCCACACGTATTTTTTTACACAAATTGAATCTAACCCCAAAGTAAGCAAATTATATGCTCGTGTTATGGGTGTTAGTCAACGATACTAATACATAGAAATACTTAAATAGATACCAGAATAAATTTAATAAACACGCAGACCCAGAAATGCAGACATCTAAATGTTCATTACACAAATGCCTGCCCCTGTCGGGAATCGAACCCGAGCCTCGCGGTTGGTCGATGTAGTTAGGTGTGT
>NJDD01001409.1:32444-66467 GCA_002245505.1 Calephelis nemesis | reverse complement strand
GCGGCTCGCGCCCGCTGCAACTCACGGGCGGCAGCACGCTTCAGCTCACGCGCTCGTTGGCGACGCGGCGATGCCCGCGCATCTACCACTAACCTGCACATGACATATTATTTTTGTATAATGTCCAAAAATACCAATCAAAACACCCATTTCTTTCAGACTCTACGTCGTTTAAAGTAGTTAATAAAACATAATCCTAGTAACACCTTCGCTGCTACCGCCGCAGTATAAAGCATGAAATTTAGTCAAAATCAATAAGTATTGTCAATGCCGAACTATGACATAATAAACTGTTTGCTCAATATAGTTAAAATATTTATCACATTTTGAATCAAACATTAAAATGATTTTTTAATATATTTAATTACGATAGTAGCGAGCGGGCTACCTAGATTATCTTTCGTTGGCAAAGCGACATCCAGGGTCCGGTAGCGCAACATTACAATATCCCCACTCACTTGGGCTCGTACTCCCGCTCCCGCTCGGCCCAGACCCGCTCCCAGTCGCCGGCGGCGGTGCAGTCCCCGGGCGGCCGGTCGCCCCACACCTGGGCCCGCAGCGCCTCGAGCTCGGCCGCCTCCCGCGCCCGCTCGCGACTGTCCGCCTCCGCCTCGCGCACCCGCCCGCCGAGCCGCCGCTGCAACTCCTTGCCCCTGGACATGAAACATGCTTTGTTAATCTTTTAATGATGACATGTTAGCCAGAGTTTTGGCACCATCGAGAGAAAAGTTAAGTAACTGTTGATATTGAGTGAAATAAGTCAATTTTGGTGGCATTTTGTTCAGTGAAATTTATATACGTATGTTTCCTTGTTGCCGGCAAATCTCATTACACGAGCTTGAGTAATGAGGCCAAAGCTTTACCCAAGAGCCTGACATGACTTACTGACGACTCATGACTGATGAATAATTATAATTGATTAAAATTGATATAAAATTTGATACAAATTTTCTACTTAACTAATGGCAAAACACTAACGTATAGGCCAAAACCGAAAGAAACAAAAAGAAGACAATGTCTTCTTTTTGGCCGAGTTTGACACTTAGTACAACTACAGGGATATTTGGATTCATTTTAAAAACAAGGTGTTCATTCAACTTTTTGAATTTTGGGTAAAATTATATTTTTTCACTTGAACTGATACGATTTACTAGTTACGTTACATTGAAACAATTACAATTCACCGAGGGAAATAAATCGATTTATTATTAAAGTATATTATAGTTACAACCGACAAATATAAAAAAAATATCCAATTAGTTTAATAAGTCAAACTAACTATAGGGGATTTTGGTTTGGTTAGTATTATTTATTCAAAGTACGTATTTGTAAATGAAAAAAAACGACTGATTTATTAAAAAATATTATTATAACTTATAATTGAATATCGATAATTTTTAAATATTTTGAGATCCCAAGTCAAATCAAAGTACTAAACAATATTACACATTACAATTCAAGTGCTTTTAACAGGCAATCAACATTATTAGTTCTAAATTCCATTTCTAATACTACATTAATAAATAATGATCTCAATTAATTCATTAATAATGTAATTCATTCAAATACAATGATAAAATACAGACTGCTGTTAAATATGGTCATTTTTCAGTTCCTTTCATGAAACAAATATATCGACGATACATAGTTACATATCATCACGCCAAATACCTTGCTTATCAGCAGAGTATCTGGTGTCCAAGTGTCTACAAACCTGTCTCTCTTTCTCCACATTTATTACTGTTCGATTTCATTTATTCACTTTTATTTGCAATAGATAAATGCAGTAAGATTTTTTACAAATATTTTATTAATGTAGTTTTTGCTCGAGGCCTAACACCCGGCCTCGGATTGGAACGCACCTTTGGTGTCTCTAGGCGGCGTGGCTTTCTTACCATCAGGAAACCCGCCTGCTTGTTTGCCTTCCGATTTTATAAAAAAAAGTCTGATTCATTGAATAAATTGTAAAATTTGCTTAGAAACTTAAGTTTTCATTAGAAATTGTATACTTTATAAGCAGAATAATGTCGTCTAAAAATTATTGGTTAAATAAATAGCACGTATTTTCACGCATTTTCTTGAGGGGTTATCGTGCACCAAGTGACACAATCCTTGCAGATTTGCCTAGCTTTCTCCTTTCATTATTGATCATGATGTCATAAGTCTTTCTTGTCTCTGTGTGTGTCATCATAACTTTGAACGGATGGACCAATTTCGATGTGTTTTTTTATTAAAAACTGATGTTAGTTTTCAAACAAAGAATCGAGTTTGTTTTGGCTACATTACATACATCACAGTTGCGAAAATAAATCAATTATAACTTAAGAAAACTTTATCGAGTGTAATACACATTTTCGTATAATACATTATAAAAAAATATCTTCACGCCCATATCCCCGAAAAGGTAGGCAGAGGTACAACCAGACCACCCACGACTAGCCAAGACACTAATGCCCGATTTCACCAAGAGCCCCTATACTTTAAGGGACCTTTTAACGTTACTTATGGGACTGTTTCCATATAAAACGGTCCCCTAAAATATAGGGGCTCTTGGTGAAATCGGGCATAAGTCCCTTAATGTGAAAGGTGGCAAGCCTATCGCCAACCTTGCACATATCCAAAAACGAATAATTTTTTTTTATTAGAAAATTGGATAATCCAAATATTATACATCTAAAAATATATATCATACAAGGGACTTGGGATTTAATTTGAAAGGATCAACATTACCGTCTTTAGTGTCTACAACCGGTGTATGATCTGCTTTAATATACTAGTAATTAATAATAGTGTATACTGACTTGTAGTACTTGTGGTCGTCCCTCTCGTCGTCGTAGTCTTCTAGGAACTGCTTCAGTCGCTTCGCTTCGCGTTCGCGCTCTTCCTCGCGACATCTCTCACGTTCGCGTTCGCGCTCGTACTCCTTCGCCTTGCGTCGCTCGCGACTCTCCCAATTCCTTAACCTGTAACACGCAATAACAAAATTATATCCCTATGTTCATGACGTCACTATATTACTAAATAGTTAGATTGTGTTAAAAATAGGAGAAATTTGAAAATCTACAATGCAATGACGAGATTGATGACTCCACTATTTTCTGATGTAAACGGTCTTAAATCCGCAAGACTTAAGCTTGAATAGCTTGAAAGCTTCACTTCAATAAATCAATTATGGGTCCATGTATGCTAAAAATTGTAAAATACGTCAGCAATATAACGTTTTTTTCATACAAAATAATCATGGATCTTGGTGATAAAAAATACACAAGATTAACATTTACATGCTTTATAAGACTATTGTTTCCAAAACACGATTCAATTCACTTTTCAATAGAAAAAAATTAAAAAGTTAACCCTTTTTTGAAAGCAAAATCCAACTGTCTACTTCATTTATGAAAATTTGGCCTTTTTTTTCAAATTACTCTTTTACAGTGTCAAAACTAGTGTTTTACTTTAGAGTGCACTTATTTCATAGTAATCATGGAACGGGGGAGTGCGGCGAGTGGCTTTTCTGGCTAAGTGTAGGGCCTTAATGTTCACATTAAAAAAATGATAGAGTTAAAATGATATTTCGTAACTTTTTTTTTCATTATACATAATGTGGCTGGCTGTATATGTCATTTACATATGCTGTTCTAAAGAAATAATGTTTCTTTTTTAACACAGACAGCAGTCTTATGAAATAAAAAATGAGAGCATGCTACTAAGTTAAACATTTTCAGTTGCAGATATATTATTACATAATGAGCTGGTAGGCAAGCTAACGTACCATCTAAAAAAATCACCATTTCCGATCGACATCTGTAACACAACATATGCATTGCTGACTCTTAAGAGAGAAGGAGACGTCTCTTAGAACCAGTTTATTACATAATTGTCAGAAAAAAAAGAGAGTCAGAATGTGAGATGTCAGATGTTAAATTTTTACTTAAGCGTCTCAATAAGACAATGAAAATCCTCGTAAAGTAAACCAAGTCCTACAAATTTATCATTCAAGCACACATCATGTATGTTACCTTTCTTGATAAGCGGCCTCCTTTTCCCTGGCTTTCTTTTCGAGTCTTTTCTTGTCTCTCGCCTCCTCCTCGATCTCCCGCTCGCGACGGATGTCTGCCTCCCCCCGACCGCGAGACCGCGACCGACTCCTTTCGCGTTCGCGCGACCTCTCCCGCTCTCGATCCCGGTCGCGGTCGCGTTCGCGCTCTCTTTCACGCTCCCTTTCGCGTTCACTATGAAATAAAATGAATTATATTTGCCGAATGCATGTAATCATACACAGATATAATCAGATTATGTCATGTAATTATTTGAAATATTTTTTTTTTATTTAACACTTTAACTGTCCATGCATTACATATGACGCACAAGGTAGCTGGCTCGATAAGTCCGTGCATAACATGAAATGCACTGTGTAGTATATCGCGTTGATCATAATATCTCAACATAATTGAAGACGTTATGTCACAAAATCTTTATTTTGGGTAAATCGATATTAAAATTTTACATATATTTAATAGCGCCATACAGATATACAAATAATGTAAAAAAACAACATGAACATGCTGAAAAAACAATCAAATTAAGAGTGATAACCAAGAAATGACGATCCCTGAAACAGTTCTGCAACTATGACATAACCATGCATTACATTTAATGAATTTGAACTAATATATTGGACATTTGGTAATGGAGAAGTAACTATATTATTGGGACAGTCCAAGTCCACTTATCACTCGCTAGGCTCAAGTTCGATTACCAAGAGGGAAGACGCTGACGTGATGAACATAAAATTGTATTTTTATATTAAACAAAATATATCCATACTAATATTATAAATGTGAAAGTCTGTCTGTCTGCTACGCTTTTCTGACTAAAACACTAGAGCTATTTTGAAAAAAAAAAATGATATGCATATCGTTTAAAACCTGAGTTTAAATATAGACCACTTTAAAAAAGAACAGACCAAAAAACTGCAAGTAATGAGTCCGTATGAAAATCTATTCTACGCGAACGATGTCGATGGTATATAGCTAGGTATTATATTATAAGTCTTTAATTAAATTTGTTTAGTGTGCCAATGAGAGTATTTATGATATTTATTTAATGAAAAGTACAAGTAAAAATAACACCTCTTAAAAATAACCTTTCCGTGCCATCTGTTACAAAAACATAAATGTGCTCGACAAAAGCGCGTTACCTTTTACCGGCGAGACGTACGTCATCTGCGATTTCATACCGAGTCCGTATGTATGGGTGTATAGCTAGCACTACGAAACGCATCTTTCTCATACATACACTATTACATAGTTGCAAACACTTTTAAATGACTTCGCCAATTAACTATACGCGCTTTATAACTCGATAAGTCTTTTCACTATGTTTTGAAATGAACGTGGCGTATTTTGAAACCTTTCAAGTTTTTATTCTAAATAGCTGTGTCTGTATTTTGGATGCTTTAGAACAAATATTAAGAATAGGTCACTGAAAGAGAGCATCCAAATAAAAAAAAGGGTTTCCATGTTGTTATTCGTGTATCCAAGAATTGGTTGCGAAAAAATGTCTCTATCTTATAAAGAAATAATCTTATTTAAATTAAAAAATATCCATTGAATCTTAAGTGATTTTGATTAACTGCAATTTAAATTATGTATAAAATTGCTATTTATAAATTTTAACAACAAAATTTCTTAAGATTTCTCCTAATTAGTTAACAGTCAAGAATAACAAAGAATTATTTTGGATTCCAAAGCGCTCCTTCAGTAACTTATACCAATTGTTTCTTCTAAAATATCGACAAACTACAAATACAGCTCTTTTACTTTAACGTTATGTACAACGTTTACCACACACTGAAAACACGTAAATCTAGTCAGCCCATCACAAAACTTTAAAAACAAATTACTCTGTGACATTGCATCGGCATGCACGCGGCTGGAACAGTCGCTGATGACTGATACATAGAGTTGCAACTGCCAAACACATTGGCATATCGATAATATCGATATATTTTCGAATGAAATCTGGTAATAACTTATATAGATAAATTGCAATTAATCTTGTGAATGAATTTTAACATGATGCGTGTAGACATTTACAGACTATTTGAATTAAGGTTTCTTCAAGTGGGTTCCATGGATTATCAAAAGGAACGTCATTACTAGGTGTCCGCAGCTACTTAGTAAACTATTACAAGAATATCACAATATGATACCAAAATGCCTATGCCAAAACCGCACGCCGGCCGTTTGTTGCAAAATTATATGTATTATATATTTTTTATAACTATTATTTTATTAAAGTATTATATTTTATTTTATTAATAGATACTATTCGTTGTTTGTTTTGTTGATTTTCAACATGGGTAGGCATTTGTTAAATCCTGCGTGGTTCGTGCCTATAAAAAGTTTAAGAACTCCTGATTTAGGTCGCCAATAGAAGTTATTTAAATCGTCAATTGAGGAACTTTAAACCATAGACAAATTCGCTCGATAGGAAATGAACTAATAAGATTAACCCTTACGTCTAATCCCATCGAACATTTTAGATTTAGGTTCAATTTCCGATAGGGACAGATATTTTTATGACGAACGTCGTATTTTTGGGTCTTAATAGTTATTCATTTTATTTAGTTGACCGCCTCGTTGGTCGAGTGGCTAACGTACTCGCCTAGCTGCATCGACGAATCGCGAGGCTCGGGTTCGATTCCCGACGGGGGCACACATTTGTGTGATGAACATTTAGATGTCTGCATTTCTGGGTGTTTATTATGTAATGTATTCTGGTATCTATTTAAGTATTTCTATGTAATAGTATCATTGACTAACACCCATAACGCAAGCATATAATTGCTTACTTTAGGGTTAGATTTAATTTGTGTGGTTTGTCCAGGGATATTTATTTATTTAGGTGTACATAAAATGCAATACTATCGACGAATAACAATACATAATACATGAATATATAATACAACAATATACTTACTTTAAGATTAGAACAAAGTATCTTCACGCCCATATCCCCGAAGAGGTAGGCAGAGGCACAACCAGGACACCCACGACTAGCCGAAGATACTAAGTCCCACAATGTGATAGGTGGCAAGCCTATCGCCAATCGGGCACATATCCTATCCCGAGCAACATTTTTTTTAATTAGAAAATTGGAAAAACCCAATTTTCTTTTTGTTGCCCGACCCGGGATTCGAACCCGGGACCTCATGCAGTCAAGTCCAACAACTGAACCGCCAGACACAGACACAAAGAGGCGACGATTAGAACAATTCACGTAATTGGTCTAAATATGTTTATTATATTTAATCGACTGAAATCAACATCGATATTTTAGTGTTCAATTAATAATTTTTGATTATCGATACAAGATTAAACTTGCATCCCTACAGATGCGATAAGAGCGGCCAGATGATTATGCTTCTTCGTTAGCGGCGGTGTTTCGCAAAACGGTTTTCCAATTTCTCATAACCCGGATTTTATTATTCATGTATTGTGATTTGATACAACACAGATTACGTGCTAAAGGACCCAGTATGTAGGTCGCACTAGTATAAGTACTAGCAGCTGCCTATTGTTTTACTTACACGTACTCGTTTACTTTACTAGACTCATTTTTATGAAATTCTTTATAAGGCTTTATTAAGATTTTCCTGTATCCCACTCCCATTGTTATTCAAATTCCTTTACTTTTCGTTCCGTCAAATTATGGAATTCACTCCCTCTAGAGGTCCGCGATAGCACTTACCTGCCCACCTTCAAAAAACGGTTGAAAGAGTAGCACTTGCATAACAATTTGTGTTTATCAGTTTCTTATTTATATAGATTTATTTATATTAGTTATATTGTTTTAAAGTACGTCGTTGTTGAGTTTTTTTTATATTGTTTCTATATTTAGGTTATTTATTTATTGTGCATGATGCCTCCTACTGTTTCATCACAGATTCTAAATTTTAGGGTTGGCTGGAAGAAATCTGTAGACCAAGAGATAAGCCCACCTTTTGTGCATTTCTGTTTATCACTGTCCATATTTTAAGTAATAAATTGCGTATAATAAAGAATTAAATAAATAAGGCTTCAGTTTAGTTAAAGAATTTGATCACAAAATAATTTAAGGTGAAACCGCAAATAACTCTTTATTGCGCACCAAAATACATCAAAAAATACACTACAAAATATTATCTATTATCATATCCCTAGCAACATTTTATTTATTAGAAAATTGAAAAACCCAATTTTCTTATTTTTGCTCGACCCGGGATACCAACCCGGGTCCTCATTTAGTCCAGTCCAACAACTGAACCGCTAGACCACAGAGGGGACAAAGTGATACACAAAGGCGGCCTTATCGTAAAACAGCGATCTCTTTCATCATGTTTCATGGGTACTAAATGCATTTTTAACTGTTATCAGCGACTTTGTCAACTTAAGACTACATTTTTATACAAATTTTATTCCTTGTTTTCTGCCCTTTGGGTGTTGATTTTTAAGTAGCCCTTGGCTAAACTAGGTCAGATGTTGGACTTGACTTCATGAGGTCCTGGGTTCGATCTCCGGGTCAGATAATAAAAAGAAATTGTGTTTTTTCAATTCTGTAATAACAACAACGCTGTACGGAATTGGAAATATGCCCAGTTGGCGATAGGCTTACCACCAATATATGAAGTCATGAGTACCTTAGTTGTACCTCTACTCACCCCTTCGTGTATACGGGCGCGAATATACTCATATTATTGAAAGTGGAAATAAATACAAACCCAACCTAAACCACTGGATATTGTTTAACAGACTGATAACTGAAGAAGGCTTTTATTTTCGATAACAAAGCGATTTCCATCGCAATACATAGGCCGAGCTGCAAGCAACAAGCTTAGCACCTAGATATCTTCAAGCTCGCATCCACGAAGACATAGGCAGAAATCACTATGAGTCGAAAGTGCTACTCAGTTCCACAACGTGATGCCTGGCAAATCTATTGTATTTAACGTTGTTTTTCTATGAAAACTAACCAACCCGACGAACTTCGAATCGCTTGACATTAACAGCTAAGTTTATATGGTTCTTGCAGCTTTTCGCTTTGCATTACAGACTACAACTAAGAACCATCTCGATCACATCCACTTTGAAACAAAAAACTGCACTGAAATTGGTCCGTACTTTCATCATTTCACACAGTCATACAAGTACGTGAAACACACACACACACACACACACACAAACGAAATTTACTAAGACTTAACAACGAAATAAAATGCATGAGTACAAACATCAAATATACGTAAAACCAGAAAGAAATCGAAAAAGAAAAAAAACACAAGCGTCAAATAATTAACTGTCAATCTGAACACAAAATTAAACTTACCGTTCGCGGTCACGTTCGCGTTGTTCCCTTTCTCGCTCGCGCTCGCGTTGCTCTCGTTCGCGTTCGCGCTCGCGTACTTCTCTACGCACCAAAAAAAATATATAATGTAATACTATTTAACAATGAAAAATAATGCACAAATACTTATCCTATCCTATTCATATCATAAATGCGAAAGTTGTATGTTTGTTTGTTAGTTTGTTATTCCTTCAAGCAAAAACCGCTGAACCGATTTTCAAGAAATTTGGCACACATATAGAGGGTAACTTGGATTAACATATAGAATTGTTTTTATCCCGAAAAAATGTTTCTGTGGGACCATTAACCACACGGGCAACGCCGCGGGGAAACAGCTAGTATGTAAATATTTATTCATTAAAGAATTAATTTAAATGCAAATGACCTATTTTCTAATAGATTTAAATAAGACGTACTACTGTATAAAACAACTAACGATCACATATAGCAAAATTAAGTACACAAAACTACATAAAATTTAAAAATGATCGGATATTTTAAAATGTAAGGAGTATATTTTGGTAATGTCTGTGGGTCGGATCACTTTTGCAGAATTAGGTTCAATCTTAGCACTGTATCGTGTCCTTGTACGGGTGAGTATACCTCTCCCTCTCGCGCTCGCGTTCCCTCTCCTTTTCTTTTTCTCTCTCACGCTCGCGGTCGCGTTCCTCGCGCTCTCGTTCCTTGTCCCGCTCCTCCCGACGATCCTTACCTCTGCACAATAAAAATTAACGTTGTAATATTTTTTTAAAATGAAGCATGCTTATTATGTGGTGGCTTCAATGGAGGTAAAGCGCTGTGCAGCCACTTGCCCGGGTAGAGATGCACCGTCTTACCTATTGCTGCCGCCATAAAGTCTCTCTCTTGTTTCGTCCCGGAGGATAGGTTAAACTTGCACAATAGGCGTTACATCCCGGCCACAGAAAAGCGACACACTTGTAACATCTATGGTGTCGATAGACCACGGTTATCTCAAGAGCCGAAGCCTTGTTTGTTGACCTCTGAAGAGAATGTTGAAGTTATAAGAAAGATGGTGGTTCAAAAGGGGACAGCGTCAAACATTTTTCTCTTTTAAAAAATAACAATAAGTAAATACCTATAAAAACCATCTGTATATTTATGAGATGTATCAAAAACAGTAATTTGAGAATATTGCTTCTATTGTTTTTAAGTTTGTTATATAAACTGCAATAAAAAAAATTGGTGAAATGTTTACTAGTCGCTATAGTATATATCTTAGCTAGTAGTAATGAAGTCCAACATAAAATCAAAGCTATGCATCTTAACTTCGTTTATAGGGAAAGTGTAATGTTTTAATACAAGAGCATAAACTGACGGCTTTTTGATACCAACTCACCTTGATACACTCCTCCGTCTCCTGTCCTTTTCTCGCTCGCGGTCCTTCTCTCTGTCTCTGTCCCTGTCTTTATCCCGCTCTCGTTCTTTATCTTTTTCTTTGTCCTTGACCTCGTCTTTGGGGTCCCTTTTCCGTCGTACAACGACATCGGCCTCCTCCTGCGTTAGAACCATTTCGGTATAATAAATGCAATCAGCGTCGCTAAGGCCTACACCACGTAAAGCAATGCGCCCAGGCTTAGCGCTAAATATGAATTTTCTAATAAGAATTAAAGTAATTAAGATCACAAAATTTGCTATGTGTATTTTTTTTATTTAAGTAATGTTTTCCGGAACGAGAAGTGAAGGATTTTGGTAATATACAAGACTAACTAAAATACTAATAAAAATTTTAAGTCTGTATATAAACATGTATATGAAACTGTAATATGAAATAACATTAGCAATATTTTATTGTAATTAAATTCTTTATTTTCCTTTAAAAACCAATTTACAGTTTAATCTCACAATGTTAGATTAATTATATATTTGTCGAAAAAAGTTTCGAAAAAATTGAAAAAGTACGTAATATCTAGCAAGTGTTTATGTTACTTTTGGTTTTCTTTGAAATTCAAGATATTGATGTATCATGATTAAAAATATTGGTTGAGATATTTTCTAAACCATCCCCTCAAATATTCAAATAAAATGCCTTTCGAATGTCTTAGTTTACATTGCAATCTGGACATAAATCTTTTCACAGTATATTTACGAATAATCCTGTTTTATTACATTTTAGATTATCTCTAGAATACTCAAAAAAAATCTCTTAAATAATCAAAATAATATCCCCCAACAACGAAATCTCATTTCCAATGGTATCCCTAGCGCTACGTTTAAAAATATACTTGTATAACAAAATTATATCCTTGTCATTTGTCCTAAAACCTATCTTTGCCAGACTTCCCAAATGTCCCACAATATAGGACATACATCTTCACTACATAGCATAAAACAAAGTCGCTTCCTCTGACCCAATGAACCTTTGTATACTTAAATCTTTCAAACTACGAAACAGATTTTGATGCGGTTTTTTAATAGATAAAGTGATTGAAGAGGAAGGTTTACATTTATATTTCATAACCGTGCGAAGCCGGGACAGGCCGTTAGTAAGCTAATAAACTTAACTACGTCTGTTTAAATATCTCCTAAAACAACCTTTCCAGTATAAAAATAAGACGCAAATTTTAGAGTGACCTTAGAAAATGTACCTTAAAGCCGCCATTACAGCAAAATTTAAGCCTGAGCACATAAACAACAAAATTTACACGATATTCGCGATCAATAAGCGATTAGTATGCTCGATGCATTTGCAAAGAACAACTGTCACAAATTTAATGACCATTCTAAAATCATTTGTAGCTAATTAATCTTTCTAAGAGACACATATCAAGTTTTTAAAACAAACAAATTTTAATTTTAAGTTAATCTTTTCAAGAATTAGCATTGTGTCATTTTTCTTAGGTTATTTGGAGCTTCCATTTTTGTTTTTAAATTACACAAAGCAACAGGGTGTGTATAATTCAGAATGATCACTTAGGCTGAAATACTTAACATATCTTAACATACTTATTGTAAGTGTAGTATGAGTAGGAAGTTTTAAGGAGTGATGTACAAAAATATTTGCCAATTGGTAAGAGAGGGTCGTGACATCCGCTGATGGCACATACCGTTCGGCGGACCGCGAAGGAGCATCGTTAAAACAAGCCGTGGCATAGTATTGTCACAGCGTCTATGGTCTTCAGGCTATCTGGAAAGGATATTTTCTTCAATCAACATCGCCCTACGAGGATCTTGAACCGACTTCAAGCACTTCAAAGCATACAACTGACTCGTGATGTTATAAGTATTTATGGCCAATTATCATATTTGCACAGGCCGGAAATCCACTCATTTTCATAACACAAAAAAATTTGGTAATAAACCAAGGTTTTATATTTACACAAATAAAAAATAAAAATTTGTAATTTAAAAAATAACGTTTTTTCACATACCTAGTTTGAAGTTAAAATATATAGAAATCGAAGAAAATTATTTATACTGACCATAAAAGCTGTTAATCAGATGATTCTTTATAATTGTATAATGTTTCATAACAAGATCGGAACGCAAATTCAGCGAGTTTTTCCCTTTTCTTCGTTGTTAATAAAGTATAATTTACAAATAGCCGTAATCACTATTATCCAAGCGTTAAACCCAGTTTAACTTCAAGTTTGGGGGTAGCAACATAAAAATGTCATTATACAGCATGTTCAAAAAAATTGATTTTTTGCGTATTTTCCGTCTACTCTTTTTTAATGAAGGAATATTGTACAAGAATTGATGATATATAACGACGATTAAATAATTTTTCAAGCTTCAATTTCAAAAAAAAAACAAATTTACAATTTTAGAATGTGAGTAAAGCCGGCGGTTAGTTATAATTAAATTAATTTCTTTAAGTATTTATTATAAGAAGGTTCGGATGTACTGGCGAGGAGTATTTTGAAGTCGATTTTGCAGATCCTTTAGAGTATTTTTGCGTAACTGTTAAGTGTTTAATTAGGTGTTAATAATTTATGGGAAGTAAAGATTGAGGCATATCATTATAGTACAACAAGAAATACGTTTACTTGGATTTAGGATGATCACCAAACAGGTAAATTAAAAGCAATTTTAAGTTTTAACCCTGATGATTCATGCTATAGCAAGCGAAATCATTTGTTAATATATTAACAAAATAACACAAGAAAATATTTTTTTAAATATTTAAAGTATGCCAGTAGGCATTAATTTTGAAAAAGTATGTTTTCATTTGAGGTAAAAAAATACCTTAAGCTTTCTAAATTCTATACACTTAATATTTGACATTTGGTGAGATATGCGATTTAACAGAGATAAGATTGCATGGAGTAAGGACTAATGGTTTTTTCAAATACTCAATAAAGCAGTTGCTATAATCGTCCTAATATGTTAGATACAAGAGATATAAAACAGAACCTAATGGCAGAGTTTCACGTTTTTAACATGTCGTATACAATATTATGGTATACGTAAGAGGTATAGCACATGAGGTAAGTTTGCTACATGTTAAGATGCGTCATGTAAAGCATGGTCATGTGTGTATGTCGCGTGTGTCGCGATGTGTAGTGTGTAGGTAGCAGAAGGTCATACGCGGCAGTACTAGTGGTGTCCCCCGCGCCGCAGCCGCCGCCGCCGCCGCCGCGCCGCCGCCGCCCCGCACTCATATATCGCACTGCCCCCGCACGCCACCATACACCGCATTATACCATCTCTTATATTATATATTTTAGTAAAATATTAATTACAGTTTCGGATATTGTCTTTTGTTTTCCAGCTTTGTTAAACAAAACTGATTTTAGATATTACATGTACAATTCACATTCGTCGAGTTCGAATATTATATCTAACAATATGTATATCTATAAATTGTGTTGAGTGCAAAAGTGATAAATTTCGGTGTGAATAAAAGTTGAGTTTGGTACAATTGCTAAGTACCTAGTAAGTTTACCATTTTATTTACACCAATTGAAAAACAAACTAGAAAATCAAATATATCAAATAGTAATTTTAAGGTCAATTTCAAGAGGACTCCGAGACTTTTGTTATGTATTTTCAGGTCAAAGTCTATAAGTTTTTTTTTTCAAACAATCACATTTGCCTTTGGGTTATGGTCCTCTTTTTATACAACATCCTGTATATTTATTGTAAAGTTTTTTGGTACAAGTTACAAACGGATGTAATGATTTTGCTTATAATAGTGTTGCGTATTGTGTTAACGACAATAGTCGGTGGTGCGTAAACAGTCGAGAGGGCGTGCGGGCGCAGACGAGTCGTTCGTCCGCAACTCACCGGTGCGACCGAGCGACTGAGACATCGCCGTGTGTGGGATTCACATCTCTACGTATATTCAAATAGCACTGAAAGTCCTATCTGAGTCAAAATGGGCTAAAAAATTTTTTTTCGGGATGAGTTTGGAAGTGTTAAGTAAATTTTAAACTTTTGATATTTTCCATCATCATCGCTTAGTAGAACTTTCAAATATTCACATTTTTAAATGAAGAAACACTTATACCGTTTTATAGCCATCGGGTTTCACTTTTTAGAAAATCATCAGGGCTACAACTTAAATTACCTACTAAAGACATCTTTGATTCTTAACATTAATTATTCATTTTATAGTGGGTAGATATAAAAAAAACTTAGTATGTTAGGCAATGGAGTTTCAAATGGCGATTTTTCCCTGGTGAATTGGAAAATTACACACATACATACACATAAGTCACAAAATGTCGATTAATGATCGATTAAAAGATAATTGACCACCCTGAGTGTGGCCGTTGGGATTGACAAGGTCATCCAAAAAGTTTTGCCTTTACAAATTTGTCTTACCACAATTAAAAATTAGATGAAACGTTTTTTTATCTAGTCACCATTAACTTATGTTTACTTTATATGGAAAAACGACGAAAAACGATCAAACTATCTCCAAAGATGTGAATCCCACCTCAACAGATGCCTTTTAAAATATATATAATCTTAAAACTAACAACAACTACATATAATTGACATACAGGTGAATGTGTCGTGTAGAGATGCGTAACTAAACAATATGCAAGAAAATAGGAAAGCATTGAAAATAGCTTAATGTCAATGTTTTTTGACAATTATTTTGAAATACAGTTGATAACAAAATTAATTTTTAAGGTAATAGAAACGCTACATAATGTACGCTTATATTTTTATTTCATTATCATATTTAAAATAAATAATAAGCTATCAAAGAGTGACAATCTATTTTATTTGTATCCTACATCTGTAGTAATTCTGCTGTTCACAAACTATTCTCATTTTCAAATGAAACAAAAAAAAGAAATGGAACGTTTTAGACATGTCAGATTAGTCCAAACATGTCAAATTGTGATGTTTTTAAACGTTTTCCGAGTGATCGATTAAACGTCTGTAGAAATGACGTGTACGGTCTAATTTGACAGTACTAAACGTGTTTTGTCTCTTTCTGTTACTTTCGTTGAAAGAAGACAGCGATAATTTAAAATTAGTTTAGTGAAAGCGCAACAAAATTACCACCATTCAGGGATATTTATTTATTTTATTTTTCCCTTCTAGAGGATTAGCATAAACATAGCAAATTTCATCAGCATCAATAGTTAATATCAAAAACTGTCAACAAACATTGAGCGTAAAAGCAAGAAAGTATAGCAAAATACAATACAAATGTATGTATGAAATCTGTGAAGTCTGACATATGATAACTCCGCACCAACCAACCGTAGGGCACCGCACCAAGGATGTGACTAAGGACTGATTGGAATACCTAGCATATATCTTGCATGTATTTTTGTAATATCCAGTATTTATTTGTAGATTATTACGGTACATATTTAAAAATTTCTTGCATGTATTTTGTTAACATCGATAATGTATTTTCAGTACATATATCTGTTATGTATTTATAGAACATCTAGTATGTATTTATCAATATTGTGTTAACTTTGAATACCTAGTACCTACTTTTTTAAATACCTATCTCTACTTATATTTAACCGACTTCAAAAAAGGAAGAGGTTCCCAATTAGATTGTATGTCTTTTTTTTTATGTTATTTACGCGAATACTCGGCCAAGTCAACTGATTTTAGTGGTTCCTTTTTAGAAAGATAGGTCATGATTCCGAAGTGGTCCCATATTAGTTTTATCGTAACGTAATACGGCTAGTAATTTTTTAAGTTATATTTAATAGAGAAATATGTATGCATTTTTAAGTGTAGTTCGATAACTACTAGTGAGATGTATCTTATACCTTTAAATGAGCAATTCCTGTGTATATACAAAAATATATAATTGGAATCTCGGAATCGACTCCAACGATTTTCATGAAATTTAGTACGTAGGGGATTTCGGGGGCGATAAATCAATCTAGCTAGGAATCATTTTTAGAAAATGTCATTTTATTCGTGTTTAAACTGAAAATTTTATTCATGTTTTCAAACTGAAAAGTATTACTCTTCCTGACATCTATTGGCGAATAATAATACTTCTTTTTGTGAGCAATAAAGTTGTTCCAGCAGATGGCGTTGTTAAGTGACACGAAATCAATGAGTGTTTGCTAAGAAATTTTATATAATGGGTCATACTTAAATATAACTTCCAAAAAACACAATTTATAAAAAAATACCGAGCAAAGCTCGGTCATCCATGTACTAATACTAATATGGGACCACTTCGAAAACACTTTACTACCGTTTGAAAAAGAAATGATCTAGATTAGTTAATCTAGATTCAATTCAACAATCAGTTGGTTTAGTGTGTACCATAAAGCTTTTTATATTTGATTTGCCTCTTTTTTCTAATACTTTCAACGTACAGTAAGAACTTGCACAGTTTTATTATTTGTATAGTTATCGGAAGGGTTAGTAAAATGTGATTTATGAAACATACATGGTTTTGGTAAACTAGTCGTGCAGTGGACAAAGAAAGGGTTATAGTTGGTACTTAATGGTTTGTTTGGATTCGGTGGAGAGTTTTCAGGAGATTTCGAACAACATAACCGTTGTCGAAAGTGTATAAAAATTAGAAAGTGGGGAAATCAAGGAAGTTCATAGGTGTGAGAATTATGGGAAGATGGTGGGAAGCAAGTAGGTGTTGAATAAGGTTGTATGGTATTTGAGAAGAATGGGGCTATAAGGGGTATCAAAGGTGCAGATGCGGTGTCCCCGGAGGCGGGGGAGACACTCACCTAGTGCGTCGCGGTGTCCGGAGCGCGGCACCTACAAAGCGAGTGTGTCAGAAGGCCGCCACCCCAATGGGGGGTAGGGCCACCAGTCTTAATGAAGGAGAACTAGGGCAGTGGAGGGTTACCTTCATGCTCTCGCGGAACTTGCCGATCTCGCGGTGGATCACGTCGCGTTTCTCCTCCGATATGTCAGCTTCCTCCAGCACACGAGCTGTCTTCGAGATGGCCTCCTCTGAAAACATCACGTAGGCGTTACAAAATTTTACTTTTTTTTTGTTAAATAAGACGATAAACATCAAAGTATTGGGGAACATTTAATTTAGTACTAGTAATAATTTACTACATATACTGGGCGGAAATAAAACCAATTTTTTATTGGATCCAATGTAACACTCTATGTTTGTGTCTTTGGTTTATATCTTTGTATTGTTAGTTGCACATGTCATTCCACCGTTTGAGAACACAAGCTTGTGGAGTAGTACGTAGTTGACGTCATCATATTTTGTTTGTAGCGTCAATAAATAAATATAATATGACCAAGTCACACAGACTGAATTTAACCCTAAAGTGAGTATAATATATTATGCTTATGTTACATTACAGGTGTTAGACAGTAAAATACTTAAATAGAGACCAGAACAAATTTCAGTCATCTAAATGTTCATCACACAAAAACCTGCTGCCATCGGGAATCAAACCTCACAGTTGGTCGGTGGAGTTGGGCGAGTAGGGTAGTCCCTCGACCAACGAGGCAACCCAATTCCATGTACTGAACTTAGTTATTTACTTACCCTTCTGCATCTGCTCATAGTTGTTGATATCGTCCTGGTAATCTTTGTACAGTTGCTGCAGACGTTTCTCAGCCGCCTCGTCAATAGCACGTTGCGTCGCGTCCAAGTATCCCTCTCCTGAGCCTCCCATGCGGGTTCTTTGTTCCGCTACGGAGATGGTATACAGGTTAATAGAGTAATTATAAAATCAGAACATATAAAATAAAAAAAAGGGACCAAGTCATCTATTAGCTCACAGCCAAAACAACTGAATGGGTTTCCATGAAATTTGGAGGCATAATTAACCGTTCCCACATTTCCATTTTCCCCGTGTTGGTCCGGGCTCCTTTGCAGAATAGACCATCTGCCTTTCTTGCCAGGCAGCTCGTAAAAGGCGAGCATAGGCTTATCATCACTCAAATTTAAATAGTTCACTTACTTTTATATGTGTCAACGAGAGCCTGCATCTTGCCATCAGTGCGCGCGAGCAGTCTTTTATCAGCTAACGGTCTCTCGTGTAATAGACGCACGCACCGAAGTGCGGGCTCGGGTCCCGCGAACTCGCAGAACCCGAAGGTTCCCACGCGCTTCCAGCTCACTACCGCTCCGCATGCTCCTAACAGTGCACGCATCATTGCATCTGGCGCGCGTGATGGTATGTTACCTGAAACAGAACAAAAACGCATATGTTTTAAATTTAAATGCATTTCAATCAGTCGAGTTTAAATCCAAGCTCACTTTTGACACTTTTGAATGTGATCAAGTCTCAATAAACTTGGAGAAACCAACAAAGTAACTCCCATCCAAGAGTAGTGTCAGTGTCAGGTGTCAAGGGTAATGAAGCTACTGACGAACTGACTAGAACCCCTTCTACGGAACTTGCTGCACAGCATTCTACTGGTTGTCTTGCTGGTAATGTAACCTATGCTCGCATCTTATGAGCTGCCTAGCAGGTAAGTAGTTGCTCTTTTCAGAGGATCCAGAGCAACAAAGGGGAAATGCCTGAGCATAGAAAATATAAAAAATAAAGGCATAATTGATAAAATCTTTGTTCTTCAAAATCTGTGCTCATCAGTAAGTATACTTTCCCTCCCAACCTTCTTCTCTATTGGATTATTCACATATAACTGTTTTAAAAATTGTAAAAAAAAAACTGTAAAAAAATTACAGCTATGCAATTACAGAGATCTGTTTGATGGACATACCTACATTAAAACCATAAAATAATTTTGTAGAAGAGATGTGGCCATAGCTATGCCCACTTATTAAAGATTGTTAAGAAAGATTTATTATGCCATATTAAAGATGTAGTTCTCCCAGGGGACCACTTAATTTATTGTGTAAAAGTTAGTCTCATTAATTATCCAGTTTTCTATTTCTACACACAAAAATAAACAACAACTTTCTCAATTGTGAAAGGACAAATAAACAAACACACTCTCACAGTTGTATTAGTGTGGATAATAGTAGTACTATTACTTTCACTGTACATTACCAGTACTGCATAAGTACTACCATTACCAACGTTGATATGGACTTTAAAGAAAAACAATGTAAAGAGGGGTATAAAAAGCATATTCGTATTTTGGCTTACTAGTTCATAGCTCAGTATATCTACCTATGAAAACTGTCACTGGTGGTCCCTCAGCCTCTTTTGCCCCATTGGTAGGCCTGATCTGAGGGCGTGGCACAGGCTTGGCAGCGACTGGTGGCGCAGGCAGCAGAGCGCCGCGACCTCCCGTCACCGCGCCACCCGTGCCATATGCACCCACCATCACCTGGAACACAACAATGTATCCATATCAAAGTATATCCTAAGGGGAAATTTAGGATGCCTAAAATAAAGGAACTTACTTTTCAGTGGAGTTTATTCAGATTTTACACATGTATCAAAGACAAAGTCAGTCACAGAAGCAGGTACTTACTTACTTTACTTACTGGAACACAACATCAGGCACACGCCTAGAGAGGACAACACTATCTTATAGCCAGACTAAATGGGTAAATACAGATTATATTGTTTGATTGAAATAGGTAAAAACTCAAAAATACTAATGGATATTGGTTGAATTCTGTTGAGCACCACCTTATCTGTTCCTATTGCAATAAATAAATGCAAAGGGTAGGGTAGCCGATGATATAGTTGCACAAAACAATAATTGGCCTAACACTTTAGTCACAAGACAGCGATGCACCTACAACATCTATGGTGTCTATTGGCTTTGGTTATCTCTTAACTCCAGGTAAGCCATGTGTTCGCTCACTATTTTATCACATAAAAAACTTCTTTATTGTGTGCTATATTTAATATGTTAATAGATATGTAGTTAATATGCTTTTATTTACATGTATTTAATTTAAACCTAATAACAAAACTATTAAATAAGGCATAACACTTAACATTGACATTATTAAGAGAAAACCATGATGTAATTGATTAAATCTATTTATATAAAAATGAATCCATGGGTAGTCAGTCATTGCATCATACTTAAATGGATGGACAAATTTTGCTAATTCATTTTGGATGTGTTGGTTATAATCAGGAGGTTCATGTGAAGAGAAAAACTGAGAAAATTGCAGAGAAAATGAGAAAAACCATACTATAATCCATACAAACTGTTAGTAACTTAATGTCGAGCATAACAAAGTTTACCATGTCGGCTAGTTGATAATGAACCAACCATTTGTCAAAGTTTCTATCATTCTCAGATATTGGTATTATTTATAACTCTACTTCAAAAAATATATTTTCATTACTGATTACTCAATTTTGATAACTGTCACTATAAAATTTAAGACAGTACTCCACCTTACATACAGTAAAGCAAAAATCAATAATCTAGTAGAAATTCTCTAAAGTGTAAATAACAAGTAAACGAGAATTGTAAAGAGATTACCTCTAGTAAGATTATAGAGTAAGAAATGGTGTGTTCAAGACAAGCGATTACAGTGTATACCAAGGAAATAAACTAATGAACTTTCCCAATTCTATTTTTTTGAGAATCTCTTCAATGCTAACAAACAGAACCAATTAAAACTTAATATTAACATGTTTAGGTGTAGATATTGATGTTGTAAAGAGTAGTTAAGGCTTATTCGTGAATGGACAATAACTCAACAGGACTTAACGACAAGTACCTAACGATTTAACAAATTTTATAACAGAACATAAAATTGATAGTGTAGTTATAAAGTGTTAGTATCTGCGCAACGTGTCGTATTATAAGAAAACTGATACATTACCTAACGAAAAGTCTAAAAAAATAAGGTTAGGTAGAGCTTACATGAGTTGCAACGGGCATCGTCACCACACCAGGAGCAATCCCGTAAGGCACAAGTGGCGGGCGAGGTGGAAAAGACATCGCACCTCAAACCCGGTTTAAAATATATCAGAAAGTCATCAACTTTAACCAAAATTTGACGTGACGCGTACGCTTTAATTTGTTACCAAAAGTATTACAAACATTAACTATTAATATCACTTTTTATTTTACACTGGTGTTATTCGAAATTTCACTCACAAAAGTATGTTCAATGCTATATTATACGTTTAAAATCGGAATTTTTACAACAAACGAATCCGACATTTACTTAATCAGCCATATTTTTATTTAATTTTTTAAATTCATTTGTCCCTTTCTGCGACCGGCTAAGACCTCAAAGCAACGCTGCCATGTCTTCCGTATTTATTATTTTTTTTCAATATTGAAAACAAATAACAAGTAATTTACATACAATTTCTTTAACACATAACGTTTCTTGGTAAAAACATTCCTAAAGTGTAAAACTACTTAACGATTTTCAAATAAAAAATATCTTTGAGAACGTCAGTGTACATAGAGTTGAGAACAGTGTACATTCAACAATAATACATGTTTGAAATATCCATCTTGTTATTTAAAAATAGTATTAGAATTTCAATATTGCTATTTTTTCCATTTAGCTGATGAAATTATATTTTTGTGACTATTGAGTACTTTTTATGACATAAATCATTAATTGCAAACCAAGTAGCCTGTTTTTGCTTCAAGGAGATATAAAACATAAATATATTTGAAACATGAGAAGTCTTAGAGATAGAGAGTCTTAGAGTCCGCGGCGGTCGCAGGTCTGCGGTTTTATTTCAAAACTCACGAGATCGGAAATTTTTGCGGTCCCGCATCCACCACACATGATATTATCGCCCGCAAACTTGGCGGTTGATGATCGCGCGGCCCGTGGTTGCGGTTATATAATCAGTACAAATAGGACAAAATGGTCGCCCGCATAGCGATTGCAGCCCGCCGAGGCGGCGGAAGATCGCGCCGCTCGCACGATTCTACACGCGAGCGACCGCTACCACGGGAACCGCAAACAACCGCAGGCGCTGTGGGTGAAAAACGCGTCGTGAAATGTGATCTTACTTTTTGCATATAAATCTACATTCTATAGAACCTGTGTGCCCGGGGTAAAAAGCGCGCCGTGAGTTAATTACTTTACCATTCCATCCGCAAAAATATGGCTGTTTCAGACTATGCAGACGGGACGGTTGTTCGACAAATATACTGAACACAACTTTACTGTCATATTAGCTTTGATTTTGTATATAAACACATGCATACTTTATTTTGTGCGATACAATTTACAAAAAAAATTAATACGAGCACAAAAGTTAGTAATACATGTCCTCTTTAGAGACTGGTTACCCTACCCTCTCGGCCGGAACATGGCAGATCCATTATGGCGGCAAGGATAGGTAAGGCGGTGGATGGATCCCTACGGACAAGTGAACTGCACAGCACTTTACCATCTGTGGTCTTGTTGGTAATGACTTACCTATGTCAATGAAAAATGAATGACAGTGACAAATGACATAAATATCCCAGTGTGTCGCATTTGACACTTTTGACAATCTATGGAGGTCATTGCTTTCAACACTATTTGTTATTTTTAGGATTCAAAACAAAGAAAAACATACGTAATAATACGTTTTAAAAAGTCTAAATCTCACATGATGTGTTAAAATTTTATGGTGCTAAAGACGTTGAATTATTCGTATAAATTTTATTAAAAACAATGGAAGAAGAAGACAAGTTACCTCTAAAGAGAGTTGAACTATCTCTTACTAAGTTTAATGAGGTCGCAATACCACATCATTTAGACCTACTTCGACAACACAAGGCGAATATCATTAAGGTAATAGTCTATCTTATATTCCACAATTTAATTTAGATACAAATTTATCAGGATTTCGAAATAGCACGTAATAGTTAAAGACGTCATATATTTGCTATTAATAAAATATCTGAATGTAATTCTTTTCATAGAAAGTATCTTCACACCCATATCCCTGAAGGGGTAGGCAGAGACACTACTAGGGCACACACGACTAACTGAAGACACTAAGTACCACAATGTGACAGGTGGCAAGCCTATCGCCAACTGGGCACATATCTTATCCCAAGCAACATTTTTTTTATTTATAAAATTTGGAAAAACCAAATTTTCTTTTTCTTGCCCGACCCGGGATTCGAACAAGACAAGTCCAACATCTGAACCGTTAGACCACAGAGGCAATTAATTAATTAATTCTTTTCATGTTTGTCTAAAACTTGTTTGAAGATATTTTTTTACATCAATTTATGAGTAAGGCTGAAAGATGTATACTATTGTTAATAATCCAAATTTTGATATAGATGGGTAAGTTATTCGTGTAAACATAACAAAGATCAACTGATTGGATAAAACAATGTTTAAGGAAATTATATTGAATTGTACAAATTTAAATTTAGTAAATAAGTATGTCCTAGTTATAGTTTCTCCACTTTAATTTATTTTTATTGTGTTACATTACAGTAAATACACCTTCCAGGGATTAAAAAAAAAGTTTTTGAAAGACTCTCCATTCTCCCCTATATATTAATTTATTTAAAGATTTCCTCAATGATTTTTGAAGATACATATTTTGTAAACTATCTGACCTGGCAAACTTTGTATCGCTTGACTTTACAGTTACTTACAATTTGTACAGATTAAAGCATTGTTTTTCCAATTTTCTTTGCAATCTATGGACGTGTTACTTATAAATGAGTCACTTAAAATCATAGAAATAGGAATATAATATTTAGAAATGCATCAATGTTTAATAGCAAAAATTTAGTTTAATAAATACCGTTGGGATCAACATATAACTTAACAACATCTCTTTGTCTCTTTTTAACAAATGTTGATATTATCTACACTGAAAGAGATAACGACATTAATTATGTTTATGCTCATTTTGGCGTTCATTTAAAGTGACGTCATGTCGATTCTCATGCTTTCCAAAAACGCCATACATATTTAGTGTTCAATTTTATAGTGATGTACTACTACAATAGTTGATATTTAATTTTAGGAACCCAGAAAAGAATATTTGGATTAGATGAGAATGTATACCATTGCCACTGATAATATCAATCACAGTCTAGCGTAATAAGAATTCTTTTAAGTGCTCACTTTAAAGTAAACAAAGTAGTTTGAATGTAATATGATCAATTTTTTTTGTAATGATAAAAAATCTTGTAACAAATATAAAGACTTAATGTGTATTATTGATAATAAAACTAAGTTGATAAAATGTGCGTGCCGATAAAACTTAAAAAGGATTCCTGATATGATAAAGGGACTTATATAGTGCAATAGCCCTTTATCCCCCCTCGAACAAGAAAGTTCACGTTTTAACTTAACGGGCGTATTTTTAAAGATATAAGGACTTTTCCAATTCCGCAACTTGAAAATTAAGTGAAGTAGTGGCGCCATCTGTTGTCGAGTAGTTGAACTCCATTCAGAACAACGATTGTTTGAGTTGCGTTTCGAAAGGCGCTGCGAGCAATTACAACATTTGTAGCAATGGGGCGAAATTTTAAATTCCAATTTTAACAAAGCCTTATATTACATTTGTTTCTATAATAAAGTTATTAAATTTTGTGTATTTATACAGCATTAGGTAGCTTTTATTTTGGAGTTGAAGCGAGAAAAGTTTAGTTATTCAAATTATTAATTTTTCATTCTGAAAATATTTTAAAATTTAAGTTTTCAAATTTTGCGCCTTTACTACTTATGCTATAGCTGCAGAACTTATTGTTACGGTTAAAGTTAGCGTTACACCCAAAGTAATTATTCCTCGCGGACGAAGTCGGGGTCGGGCTAGTAAAATATAAAAATATTTGCACGCCACAATGTAAAAAAATGTGCTTGTGAAAAGTAAATGAATATTTTTTCTTTCTTTTAATAACATTTACCTATTTAGGTATAAGCCAATTAGCCATATAAGCTAATTAATTAATTAGGGAGAATTAGTAGCACTAAGTAAGTAAGTTGAAAGTTGCGATTTTATTCAGTAGGTAAGTAATAATTCTTATCTATTTACTTAAACTTAAATATCAATTGTCACTAATAGATCATGTATTGATATCGATATTCTATTTGTTTTGGACAGCCTTATAATGTCAAAATGGCAGCCATGTTTAGTAGCCAACGGCAGACTTTTTTCGTAGGTATTTCATGTCCATATACTTACTTAGAGGTCAATGCTTAAAATAATATTGAAGTTTCTGAATAATTGTTTTGCAAAGTAAATTATGCCACATGTAAAAAAAGTAAAATATACTCTGTCGTAACAATAAAATTTTTCTACTAAAATTTGGTTTGAGCAAGGTACAGTTAGTACTATTTAAAATATTGCATAATTTCAAAGTATCTTTGCCCATATCCCGAAGAGGTAGGCAGAGGAACAACCAAGGCACCCTCGACTAGCCGAAGACACTAAGTCCCACAATGTGATAGGTGGCAAGCCTATCGCCAACCGGGCACATATCTTATCCCGAGCAACATTTTTTTTTTTGTAATCAGAAAATTGGAGAAATCCAATTTTCTTTTTGTTGGCCGACCCGGGATTCGAACCCGGGACCTCATGCAGTCAAGTCCAATACCCGGACCTCTAGACCACAGAGGCGACAACTTTCAGAAACTGCAAATATAACTTTGTCATGCATACAAATTTTTTGGTAGTGAAAAGTTATAGTTATATTTTAGATCATCCAGTTAAATATTACTTGCTTCCTTCAAGTCTCAATGAATAATTAACTCTTAAGCGCTCTACTACATAACCCTTTATAGACAAGTCCGACTTGCACTTGGCAACTTTATTTTATAATACTCTACTTAGATTTTGATGTACAATCCTTACTGCTTAATATTAGAACTTCCTTATTCCTACTTCAATATAATCAATATGTTGTGTTCTGGTTATGAACGGTAAAGTTTTTTAAATACTGCTATAACATCTGTAAGGCTTTTAAACTGAAACTGAGTTTAGTTTCAATATTTTTTAAAACCATTATTTTGGCCTTGTTTTAAATAATTGAATGGCAACTTGAAATCTAAGTTGTTTGCATAACATTAACTGCCTTATCACATGCATCTTATTACATGAACATATTTTTTTTTATTTGAGAGGTCATTGAACAAGCGTGTGGCTCTTCTGATGGTGAGAGATATCTGTAGCCTACAGACACCATAAAAATGTTATAAGTGTGTTGCTATCCTGGGGGACAGAGAGGCAGATGGTCTATTCTATTTACTCTGTGGACCTGGACCAACTTGGGGAAATTTCATTATTTTTGATACTGAAAAAGCTGCTGACTACATTATAAATTATTATTAACATCTATCTGTATAATTCATATTTTTTAAATAATATTGAAGATGTTGTATATAACAGGCAGGCACATGCCACATGTGTAGTTTTGTGAGTTTTTCTGGACCTAGATGTATGTGTTCTTCTAAGGATAATTCTTTAATTCAAAAATTCTTCTTTAAATCAAGTCAAAAAAAGTCAAACGAAAAACGAAAAACTGCAAGGAAACTAGGAAAAACAACATTTTAATGTTTCCCATTTACAAACTGAATGGCTGGAACGACGTTCGCCGGGACAGCTAGTGTGCAATAAAAATATTTATTGAAAATACAAGAAATTACGGAAAAAAGTCATGTCAATAAAAAAATGGTTGCCTGTAAAGTCGGTTTTACGGGCGAAGATTTTACGTGACAACGTCTTTTTTTCGGTAGAATATGTGGGAGAGAGACGCAAGGCGGCAGGCCTCTCTGTCGTTCGATGACTCATCGTAACAGACGTGAGAACTTTTTCAAGAGTGACTCCGAGCCACAACTTAATTTAAGGCGTTGTCACGTCAAAATTTAATATTTCGATTAAGTAGCATTAAATTGTTACCTAAGAAGTTTAAGCAATATCATAAGATCATAATATTGAGATATAATGAGATATAACTTAATATAATTTATTTATGATGGAGTAAGATAATTTCGCGTAATTTGATGTTTGTTTTTGTTTAGTATGAGTCATGTGGAGAATGGGGTCGCGTCCGAAGCGAGCAATGCCACGCGCGACGCGTAGCGGCCCAGTTGCGTTCCTTGTTGGGGGAACTGGCCGCTTTGCGGGCCCGATTACGCTCTTCGGACCTTCCTGCATTCGACGCAGCTACTAGGATAGCCAGGCGAAAGACACAGCAAGCTGTTGTGGACTACTTGGGTGAGAACATTTATTGGTTTAGCTTGTTGTTAATAAGGCTTGGAGCGAATTACAGTATTTGTTTTCTGAATTGTAAAGTAATCTGTGATAATTAAAGGGTTCAATCAAAATAGGAAAATATTTTTTTCGTAGTATATCTTTGACCTTCAAAAATGACCATAATGCAAAGATGCACAATCAGATACGACACTATGTTTATTATACTTTATTATAAAACAATTATTACATACTCTGTGATACCGCACAATAATACTCACAGAACTCTGTGATATACACATAAATGGACATTGAATGCAAATTTGCTTACGTATAATTATAGGTATGAAAGAAACAGTTTGCTGTTAAAACACGAATTATAAATTGTCATACACATCTAAACTCGGTCTGATTTTTTTTAATCTAGAGAATCTACAATACATTCATTAGAGAAAAAATGAACAGACTACTATTTTTTTAACACGACAACACCATACTTACTCTGTGCTACGCTGTCCTTGTTCTGTCCCATGCTACGAATAGTTCCAATAAGAGTAAATTATTCTCAGACGAAGAGTCATTTTAATCAAAAGTTTTTTAGTTATATGTACTGTTATTTTTCTAAATTATGTTGAAGTCTCGGGTTCGAATCCCGGGTCGGCCAACAAAAAGAAAATTGGATTTTTCCAATTTTTTTATAAAAAAAAATGTTGGTCGGGATTGGAAATGTGCCCGGTTGGCGATAGGCTTGCCACCTATCACATTATGGGACTTAGTGTCTTCGGCTAGTCGTGGGTGCCCTGGTTGTGCCTCTGCCTACCTCTTCGGGGATATGGGCGTGAAGATACTTTTACTTTTTACTGATTCTTGTTCATTATTTATAAGTATTTAGGTTAAGTATTTAAAACTCGGCAAAATTTCAATTATTGAACGTAATGAATTAGTACAATGTTTACAAAATCTCGACAAATCCTACTATAGGTAAATTAGTATTATCGCGAAAGTTTTTAAGAATGGAAAGATATTTGTTACTATTTCACGCACAAACTACTGAACGGATATAGACGAAACTTAACATGAATGTAGTTTATAAGTACATCAGTTTACATTTAAAAAAATATATCAATTTTTATATATTTTTTTAAATGGAATTTTAAATGGAATTAAGTGGAAGCTTGGGGAACCATAAAAAATATAAATAAGTGTTTATATAACATACTTAGTGGAGGTTGTGACATCTTCTCATCGTGTTGCCAGATATAGAAGAAAGTTTCGATTTTTTTTATGATATTGGAAGGCAACAAGCAGACGGATTTCCTGCTGGTAAGAAATTTCCGCCGCCTAGAGACACCAAAGGTGGTAATGGTGCGCTGCCAACCTGAGGCCGGGATGTTAGGCCTCGAGCAAAAGTAAGTTTACCGACTACCTTACCCTTTGAACCGGAACACGTCATGATGTTATGGCGGCAGGAATATGTAAGGCGGTGGTACCAATCCGGGTGAGTCGCTGCGAAACTCTACCACCTAGTCAGGTGTCGCGGTGTTAGTGACAGTAAGCCTTCGCTCGCCTTTCACGAGCTGCCTGGCAGGAAGGCAGATGGTCTATTCTTCAAAGGAGCCCGGAAAAACATGGGGAACAATTCCTACTGTTTTCATACGGACTGTAATGTTGTACGTGTGCTCAACTGTTAAACTAAATTCAAACAATGACATGATCTATTCTCATGCCAGCTTATCCTCTCTACGCTATCTTTCTCAACTCTTTTTTATGTGCGCCTGTACATACTAGACATTCCGTTTCTTCTGTTAAGACATTTGATTATTCACAGAGGTATATGACGGCCAACTTTTATTTAACTATTGCCACAAGTTGAAAAGTAATTGGTTTGTAGGTGTGATAGAGAGCAGCTGTGTGGCCCTCGCTGTAGCTGGACGTGAAGTGCGGCGAGCCGGTGAGATGACAGATGCGCGAGCATGCTCGGTGTTTATCATCTCTAATTAATTATCTGTTTTTATCAAGTTAAATTTCCATAGATGTTCTCTCAAATTTGGCGAGAGCCTAACTAATCTATCATCATTGTGTTTGTGGCTAGACTTAACACTGTCTTACTTGAAAAAATTACTTATCTAAAAAAATATATGGTTCTCGGGAATAACCGAATTTAATTTTTTATCACGCTCATAGATGTCGCTGAAATAATAAATCATAAAAGCTTAAGAAATTTTAAACCAATGTCATAATATCATTAATCTTATAATTTTTTACCTGTAGTTGTGTTGAGTGTGGATAGCATTATTAATAAAACCATTCATCTAATTATTAGGTGGTAGATTTCTTAGATGCCTTGCCTGGAATGGTACCCAGCAACCACCAGCTTTTAGTTTAGACAGTCAACAAGCGCATGATAATTAACTAAGCATTGTTGGCAGGTAACCGCTATTTATTAGACAAAACCTTAAGATGTAGGTCGAGTTTTGGCGCCATCGTGACTGAAGATGGTCGTAATTTTTCCATTATTATTGAATTTCGTGTTTATATTGAGCGAAATTGGTTAATTTATGTGGGAATTAGATTAATTTTGTTCAGTGAAAGTGCACAAATGAAATAATAATGAAGAAATTAGTGTATCGTCTATTTCCTCGCTGCCGTCAAATCTCACAAGCTTGAGTAACGAAGCCACCGCTTTACTCAAGACCTTGACCTGACATGACTTTGTACATAGCGACTAATGACTGTATAAGAATTAAATAACTTGACATTGCCAAAGTAAGTCGCAATCCCCATCTAAAAAAGCCATATTTATAATAGAAAAAGAAGATATAGGTCGTAATAAATCTTGAGACAGTCATAATGATCACAAAAAAATTGAAGACCATATTTGTAATGCGACAAACCTTGGAACTTGCGCAGCCGACATTTCTTATTCCGGAGTGTCTATGTAAACGCCATCTATCTCTAAGATATTCAATAAAGCAAAACAGTTTAAAAGTTTTTAACTGTTTTACTTTATATTACGCTATACTTTGTCGAACCATTTATTCAACTTTTGACAGCAGGTAAAACTACATTAACACAACGCGGTTAATAGGGTACATTATAAAAATATGACATTACTCGAAAGTAAAATTAATGGTTTGACAAAGTATGTACCTAAACGAAACGTTAAGTACCTACTTTAGGTATGAAAAATACCTACACTTCTGAAGGTCCATCCGCATGCAGTAAGAATTAAAGCTTAATCTTTAAAAAAAGGTTGTGTTCTGCATAAGCATCACTGATAAAAAAATAGTAAAGCGAAGATATAAATGGTTGTCAACTTGAACTCTGACTAAAGAGGTATTAGTTTTTACTTAATGAATATTATTTATTATTGTTGTTGACATTTGTTTTTTTTAATATTATCTAATTGCAATGTTTGTCAATGAATATTATTTGTTATTGTTGTTGACATTAGTTTTTCATAATATTAGTTGTAATTATTATTGACTTATTGTGACTTTCAATGAGAGATATTTTTTATCCTATGTTGAATAAAAATATTTGACTATTGACTATACTATTGACTTATTGTTTCTGATTATTATTTTTAATGGCATTGAAAAAATAACAAGCACATAATTTTTATGTTATTCGGTAATACGCTCGAGTGATTAACTAGTCGGTTAACAATCGAGCGGCTATTAACAAATGGTCAACCATTTCGCATAGTCTGCATGGAAGTGCTGTCAACAGAATATTTGAACTGCGGAATGCGATGCCTCTTTGATTTTATTACAAGTCAGGATCAATATCAAGATACAACTACGTTAACGCTGAAATTCGACTTATAAATGCAACTTTATCCATACGTATTAAGGTTGTTTTTCTCCGATGACAATTAGTATTATTCAAATAATATTGTTTTAAGAGCTTATGGTAACCCACTAGTACCTAGAACTATGTATAAATGTTTCAGAATCAACTCCAGTATCAATATCTCAACGGAATCAGCAAGTGGTGTCGGGTAGTGCGTTGTCCACGGATTCTGTGGGTGTGGTGGGGGGTAGCGTCGTATCGACAGAATCGGTGGGCGTGGTCGGACATCACTCAGGTGATTCTGGGGCACCGGACTTCGGGGATGAGCTGATGCAGCTACAAATTGACGAACAGGTATAAACTATATAATTATAGTTTGACAGGGTAATATTTGTTTTGTAATGAGAATGCTAATGGCTAAAAATAATGTTCGAAATGTTCAACATATTCTACCAATTTGTAGTATGCAAATGTTTTAGTAAGAAATGAAAAATTAATTATTAAATTACTATTTGCAACATTGTTTTTTCTATTCATTACATGATTAACTATGTATGCAAACAAATTTATCCACCGTAAACTACTAGCGTTTTAAAACCTAGCTAGACAGGACAACAAACTTGGATTCTTAATGAAGCGCTCGCTGCATCTTATCTTCTAGTGTTTATCTAATCTCATAATAATTGCATGCCTGTATAAAAAAACTGTTCGAAATTTTAACACTATTTTAAAACCAATACAACAGAATATTCTAATCGACTAATTGAAAATGATGAAACTATAATATGTCATAAATCGATCATGAAAAATTAGACATCTTTGAAGATGTGCTCAAAACCTCTGCCTATCTCTTCGCGGGTAAGAGCGAAAATGTACATATATTTTTTATATTAGAATAAGGAAGGATTTTCAAGTTGCATGTGTCGGCAGGAGGTGAAACTCCGTGAGCGGGAAGCAGTGCTGCGTGGCTGGCAGGAGCTGCAGACGGAGCTGACGGCGCTTCACGACGCCTGGACCACCATACACACCACTGCGCTCGCGCAACAGGAACAGGTCCTACATCGCACACACACATACACACGCATTCATTCTATTGGCTATGCAGTATGTGTATGTTAGCAAATTTACACATACTGCGTAGTCGATTAGGTAAGAAAACGCATATTTTTGCTTGTTGTGTCATTCGATTTTTTTTCAAATATCGTACGATTTTAAAAACAGAGTCTTACCTTCGCCTGTTACTACGTCTGTGTTTGCTATTGTAGTTCTGTTTTGAGGATAGGGTAGTAGGTAGACAACATCCCAACTTATGTTTGGCAACGCAATATTGATGTGGCAAAAAAATAAATTACATGTACAAAATAAAAGATGTCTTCTGTACGTTTTCAGGTACGGACGGTAGCAGAAAACGTGGAGACGGTCGGGGACAACGTGACCAGCGCCAGGGACCACCTCGCCGTCGCCGAGAGGTAATCGTGTGTTCTTAAAATTGTACTAAAAATGACAACCACAAAACTAGCGGGTACACCTTTTCGTAACCTAATCTTTCTTACCGAAATCAATCTATTCTCTATTGCTTTTTTATTTAAAAGATTTTACTTATTTGACTTGATTAAAGAAAATAATTTATTAATTTTTTTTGTTATGGAGCTGGTTCTTATTATTACGAAATAATTGAATTTAACGCCATCTAGTGTTTAGATAAAGAATTTAGTTTAGGCCGCGATTCCGATCCGGTGGTAGTTTATAAAAATGTCGACGCGCACAAATACCACTTGTATGGTTCAAGTGAATAAAGATTATACTAATTCTGATTTTATTTTAAAGCATTTTTTATGGGATAACGAGTAGAAAGTCTTTGAGATGGCCCAAACCTTTTTTATGCGAGAGATCAGCAAATAAGCACGCGGGTCTCCTAATGATAAGAGGCAACCGTGGCCTATAGACACCGTATAGATGTTATAGGTACGTATGAGATGTAAGGCTAATTGTGCAAGACTACCGGCTACACTACATTCCTGATCGGAACATGACAGTCATTATGACGCAAGGAATAGGTAATCCGTTGGATCCCTACGCGGGCAAGTTGACCACATAACGACCGGTAACCTCAATTATTAAAATTGCAAGAAATTATTTTGATAAAAAATTCGTCAGAATATTTAGAGCCGTTTTAGACAACTTGTTTACATACACATGCATAGCTCCTAAGCTTTACTTTGATTGTTTGTTTAAAGAATAGAAATAACAGCTGTTTAATTTGTGGCTATATACTTATATTTAAATCAACGTAATGATTTATAAAAAATATGTCTAAAATAGTGTATCACAATCGTAAAATTATTGTAAGAATTGGAGCAGTTGGTTTGTTTTCTAA
>NJDD01001409.1:2242-21177 GCA_002245505.1 Calephelis nemesis | reverse complement strand
GGATTGATGTGTGCCTAGTTGGCTTTTCTGTTGTTAGTTTGGCCCAATTTTCTTAGAAAAATACGGGATCGGATATGTACCAGGTTGGCGATAGGCTTGCCACCTATTACATAGTGGGATTTAGTGTCTTTGGCTAGTCTTGGGTGATTCTGCCTCTGCCTACCTCTTTGGGGACATGGGCGTGTATACTTACTTACTTTACTACGTAAAATTTTCTAATGTCTGTTCACAATCTACTTATTGTCTCATAGCGTCAGCATAAGCATGGGGGTGAGAACATGTTAACCTTAAAAACGTAAGTTGCAGAAATGTTTGGATCAGTTGGTGCATGGCTTTTGATTGATACTTACATCCATTAGTAGCTTGAGTATACTTTCCCGTATGAGCAGACAAGGTAACGCGCGATTGGGCATCGGCGCAAGCCAGTCACACAGCACGTTCAATACGTTGTGCTCGAGGAATGCCAGCTGCAAGTCCTTCTTGATCAGCTGGGACATGGCCTGCTTCAACATTGACACCTGCAATGCATATGCGTTTATGTCGAGCATGAAAAAAGATTTTTAGATCTATTTAAATTTTAGGTTTAAAAACGATCAATCCCCAACATAATTTAACATGCTAAATATGTCAAGTAGCTAATAATCACCTCGGTCACGTCAGCCTTCAAACAAAATATCATACTTACTTATAACACCCCTCATGTTCTTTAAGAGGTCAAAAAACATAAGCAGATTGAAATAATTTTTTTTGGAAAGGTCATTGGACAAGCCAACGGCTCTCCTGATGGTAACATACAACTGAGGTCTATGGCACCATCGATGTTACAGGTGCGTCCCTATCTTGGCAATGTTGCTGCACAGCACTCGACTAGCAGTGGTAGAGTAAGCCTTACGAGGTTTTTTTTTATAATATGGGAAGGCAAACAAGCAAACGGATTTCCTGATGGTAAAAATTCACGCCGCCTAGAGACAACAAAGGTGGTAATGGTGCGTTGCCAACCTGAGGCCGGGATGTTAGGCCTGGAGCAAAAATAGGTTTACCGGCTACATTACCCTCCGAACCGGAACACGTCATGACGTTATGGCGGCAGGAATATGTAAGGCGGTTGTACCAATCCGGGCGAGTCGCTGCTAAACTCTACCACCTAGTCAGATGTCACGGTGTTAGTGACGGTGAGCCTATGCTCGCCTTTTAGGAGTTGCCTAGCACGGAAGGCAGATGGTCTAATCTACAAAGGAGCCCGAAACAACACGGTGTTTGGCTGAGAGCCAAATTGTCTATTCTAACCTCCATTGTGAGAAATTTTAAATACATATTAGAAAAGAAATAATGATTGCAGATATTGTCCAAAAGTCTTTACAAATAAGTATTTGTCATCAATTACCTTTCGTACAGCTGGCTGATTCCGACGATTTAGATCGCGGTCGTCTTCCGCAGCTTGTCTCATCTGTTGCAACAAATGCGCAATGAGGTCATCATTGTCGTTAATTATATCGATGTCTCGCCGCCGTCGCCGTCCACGCCGCTCATCGCGCTTGCGAGCTAACATCATCTCAAAGTCAGACATTCCACCAGCTGCTTCCATACTAGATCGTTCCACCACACCTTCATCGTCAGAAGAATCAGCGTCCTTCGCAGGAACTTCTTGCTTTTCACCCCCTTCCACTTCTTCCTTTTGTACCTCACCCTCTTCTCCCTCATCGTCAGATTGTAATCTTACTGTCCTTCTCTTCTTTGCATCTTTGCGAGCGGGGGAACCAGAACCCGATCGTGAGCGGGAACGAGATCTCGAGCCAGATTTGGCTGATCCCGATCTCGATCGTGAACCAGACCGAGATTTAGATCGTGACCGGGACTTGGACTTTGAGCGCGAACGTGACCGTGACACCGAACGGGAACCGGACCGAGACCTGGATTTGGATCGCGACCGTGATTTCGACCTTGATCGAGATTTAGATCTCGACCGAGACTTAGAATGGGACTTTGATCGTGATCTAGATTTGGAACGAGATCGCGATTTAGAACGAGATTTCGAGCGTGAAACGGATCGTGATCTGGATTTACGAGAGCCGGATTTAGACCGCGACCGGCTTTTAGCCGACTTTGGTCGAGATCCAGATCTCGAGCGTGATTTAGAACGATTCGATGGCGATTTAGGTATCTTTTGTTTTTCAGCGCTCTCTTCATCCACTTCCATTTTTTCATTAGATTTACTTCTACTTCTTCTTATTGGGGATTTGCTTTTGGACTTTGACCTACTACGAGATTTATTCGTGGAATTTTTAGCATCATTTGGTGACCTACTCCTTGACTTAGACTTGCTCTTCGACTTCGATCTTGATTTAGACCTAGATTTTCTAAGGGATCCACTCCTAGAGCGACTCTGGGATTTAGATTTAGCACGTGAAACACTTCGTGAACGTGATTTGTTTGGGGATTCACTTCCAGATCGAGCTTTAGAGGCAGCAGATCCACTTCTGGAGCGAGATTTTCTAGGCGAACCACTTTTTGATTTTGACCGGGAGCCACTTCTCGATCGACCTGATTTTGCGGATCCACTTCGTGACCTATTAGATTTTGCGGATCCACTTCGTGACCTATTAGATTTTGCAGATCCACTTCGGGATCGATTAGATTTCACCGATCCGCTTCGGGATCGATTAGAATTTGCGGACCCACTTCGAGATCTATTAGACTTTGCCGAACCACTTCGCGATCTATTAGATTTCGCAGAACCACTACGAGATCTATTAGATCTTGCCGAACCACTCCGAGATCGATTAGATTTAGGAGAGCCGCTACGAGACCGATCAGATTTCGGAGACCCACTTCGCGATCGATTTGAGTTTGCTGATCCACTTCTTGATCGATTTGATTTGGGTGAGCCACTCCGAGAGCGATCTGATTTTGGGGAACCAGATCGAGAAGAGGCCCGAGAACCACTGCGTGATGAGGATTTAGAGCGAGATCGCGACTTTGATCTTGACACACTGCGAGAATGTGAGCCCGACTTAGAGCGCACCGATCCATCAACAGACATCTTCGACTCGGACTCGACCTGAAGAAATCAAACCCAATAAGACACAAATGCAACACATATAATTGTTCCGATAACACTAAATTTGTTCTAGGCTATGTATTTTTTTGGCTATATATAAATATATTTCTGGGTTTGTTATGTGATTGCTCTGCTAATAATAAACAAAATTTGATAGTTCTTTATGAAAAAGCAGGTAATGATTCCAAGGTCGTATCATACAAACTTAGTCACAAGATTTATATGGGATTATCTTGGAACTGTTATCTAGAAATTCTTTCGAAAAATGAATGATCATAATGCAAGGTTTTAATGAAATTGAAGAAGTTTTATTAGTTTTACTGTGCTACAATTACATTCTAATATTAAGAGTTATAAACCTTAAATAACAATTAAAAACAGTCCAATTCCATGTATTTTATTATGAGTTGTTAACAAAAAAGGTGTTTTGTGACAAGCTTTTATTTGTAAGCAGCAGTACACCTGGAAATACCATTAAAATTGTATAAAATAAGTCGTAATATGATAGCTTAATATTGCGAATTTTAGGAGTTCCTATGACAACCTTCCACCTCCATCATCATTTAATATCAAAACTTTTCATTGTCATCAAACTTAAGTGTGTATTTCAGAAACCAGTTCAATCGGTACAGGGTAAGCTGCTATAAAATTAAGTTGCAATTTCCTCCCGGAAAAATAAATCTGCACTGCAAGTTAAGTAAAAAATATATTACTAATGTACTGTTTATACAAAGTATCTTCACGCCCATATCCCCGAAGAGGTAGGCAGAGGCACAACCAGGGTACCCACGACTAGCCAAAGATACTAAGTCCCATAATGTGATAGGTGGCAAGCCTATCGCCAACCGGGTATGTTTCCAATCCCAACCAAAATTTTTTTTTTTATTAGAAAATTGGAAAAATCCAATTTTCTTTTTGTTGGTCGACCCGGGATTCGAACCCGAGACCTCATGCAGTCAAGTCCAACACCCAGACCGCTCGACCACAGAGGCGACTGTTTATACAGTATCCTTAATATAAGGTTTTTAGGGTTAAAGTACCCATTTTAAGCTGTGCTTCAATGGATTTAGATTTTGGCAATAGGAGCTATATGTTTGATAAGAATTAGGCTCGTTTAAGAAGTTTCTTGCATCGGTTTTCGTTTCCATTGACATGACGTTACCCAGACTCCTTGCTTGATAATTTGAATATCAATAACAAAAAGAAAACATCTTTGACAGGTATAAAATAAAACATCTAACAAATTTTGACATTAAAATGAATACATATATGTTAGTCATATTTGCATATTAAAACTGAAAAGCAATCTCATTTTCATCTGTTTATCATTTACTGAAGCATCAAACTTAAAAATATATATTTTTTTAAAACTGGGTCTGGGGCAGTATTATAAAACAATATACTTTTTAGAGACTACTTAACATTGTAAGATTCAGGTTTTGATAGTCC
The DNA here is from genome assembly GCA_002245505.1 of Calephelis nemesis. Classification (NCBI taxonomy): domain Eukaryota; kingdom Metazoa; phylum Arthropoda; class Insecta; order Lepidoptera; family Riodinidae; genus Calephelis; species Calephelis nemesis. Next base: position 16,670 of record NJDD01001409.1, on the reverse strand, counting down.
CTCCACCCAAAAATCAAACTTTATGTACAAAATAAATTTTATTTTTAGCTGTTGTAAAAAAAAATACTTGGTTTAAGGGTTTAATTTTCTAATAAAAAAAAATGTCGGTCGGGATTAGAAATGTGCCCGGTTGGCGATAGGCTTGCCACCTATCACATTGTGGGACTTAGTGTCTTCGGCTGGTCGTGGGTGCCTTGATTGTGCCTCTGCCTACCTCTTCTGGGATATGCGCGTGAAGATACATATTTTCCATTGTTGGCGCTCAGTAAAAGTTTCAAATATTCATATTTTTAAATAAGTAACACTTTTACTGTTGTAAGTATCATTTATCACTTATAAATTATTATTTTAAAAATAGCTTACCGGTTACGCTTATCATCATCGTTACGCATCATCAGGGCTAAAACTACCAAACAATATTTTTGATTTGTAAAACGGTTACAAACTGGCTATTGATAATAAGTTATAAGTTATGTTAAACAGTTCAAGTCTTCTATTTAAAAATTTAGCTTAAATGTAACAATAAAGATACCTTCTTTTGATTTCTGTTACGTCTTAAGTAATTTTTTGGCAGTTTTGACGTTGTTAATGTAATACAACCTTTAAAAATTAGTAAAGTTACAGCTAAGCTTAGTTGTGCAATACCGAAAGTTTGTGGTGTTGAGAGTGGTAATGAAAGAAAATGGTGTAAAAGTGAAAAAGAGAATGCTTCGTTGATTTCTGTAATATTGAAAGTATAACAGCTGAAAATTTAACAGAGCAGAAGACGTTTGGCACTTGATACTTTTGGTATACCGAAAGAACTAGGCATAAAGATTTGGGTGTTTTGATATTATCATTAGGTTTATAACAGAAGTAGATGATAACATTGAGTGTTCAAGAACAGAGTGGTTATCTAATCAATTAATAAGAAAAATGTTTTAAAAAACACAGTTGTTGTAATATACAATATACTACAGAGTTTCTAAAAAATATTTTTTATATTTAAAATCAAAAATACATATTTTTCTATAGTGGCATGACAGCTATAAATGACTTCATGCCCCAACAGACATCCTGTCCTGTCTTAACTATGAATAATGTTTCTTTTATCAATATTAACCTTCTCATAACAGCAACTAATACATCAAAAAAACAATTACCAAACTTGCTCTACCTGTTCACTTAGGAGCATGGGAAATAAAGATAAAAGAACATTTTTATATATTTTAAGATTAAAACTTACCGATCTACTCCTAGACCTGGATTTCCTTCCATCTGTAAAAAAATGCATATAAATGTACCTAATTTAACACAAGTATTTAAGTAGTTTTTAATATTGGCTTTGTACCTACTAAAGTCTGTACCCGAAGGTGATACAGGGTCTCAAAATCCAGCATGCTTGTACAGAGTTAATAATATGAAGGAAGTTAGGCAGGTCTGCAAGGTTTGTGACACTTGGCATTTGATACTCACATGGGACTTGGTGTAAAGATTGGAAAGTAATTTTTGTTCATTATAACTTTCTGCCCTTGATTGTCCACTAAATAAAGCAGATTTGGTTGAGTACCAAATGGCTACGTTGTTGCCAACTTAGCGGCTTTTACGTCACTGGACTAGTAAATTGTATTTTCGTCATTTTTGGTATTAAAAAACAAATAATAATTTAGGTGATTTATTAGTTTTTAGTTTTGTTAGATAAAATGGTTATAAGACCTGATAATATCTATCAAAATTAAAATAGGTATGTTTTCTTGACATTATCTTTGAAGACTGAAGAGAAAAATCATGTTTTGACATTGTTTGTATTTATTGTGAAACAAACAGGAATAAGGTAAAAGAGATACCAATTGAATTTAATTTTATAGATTTAAGTAAAATGTGAACTTAAGTCGAGGAATTAAATTATTTAAACCAAAAAAGGGCAAATGTGTATCGGCATTGGGGTTATAAAAAAAACATACAACAAACCTGTATCAACGTCCATTTTTGCGTAAATAGCTAAATTAATAGTTACGTAGTGTGTTTTGAATCATTTAAACAACACTTAAAGAAACAGTTTTTACGACCATATTAACAATCTACTTAATATCTTAGAAATAATCTCAAAAATTGATATTTTTTAAATCTTCGAATGAAGCGAACATTGATTGACAATTTGTCACCTGCCAAAAAAATCTACAGCGCAATGTCAAATCATACAGACTATGTTAAAATTTTATCTACTTCCTTTAAATAGATGGCAATAGTTGATAAACTTAAAAATTAGGGCTTCGCCAAAATAAATATAATTAAAGGTTTATTACAAGAAATTTCGTCTGTAAACGAGGTAAAATATTAAGGTAAAACACAGTATGTAACTTTATTTTCTTTGTATTTAATTAGGTAAGTTTAATTTAAATGTTTAGATAAAATTACATTAAAATTATATTTTGCTGTTTTTAGTAAACATGAACGTAAATCACAATATTTTCACATTTTAAGAAATTATTGATATGATTTTAATTTTAGCTTAATTTTTTTCAGACGAAACTAAGTATGTCAAAGTTTGTACTCAGTTAAGTTTACAGAAAAAGACATTAACTTTTGGACGTAGTAAATTCAGATTTTCCTGACCTACGAAGATGCCGCTACGAGTTCACGTGCCCAATATTTTGATTTATTTTTTGAAGTAAAAAAATATTTTGGAAATGAATAGGTACATCGATTCTCAATCCGAGCCTCCGTTCCTATAATTTATCTACTCTAAAAGCAAGGTGTACCTGTTAGCTATTCCAAAAGCAAGGTGAAGCAAGTTGCATTACAAGCAATCTGAAAATCTAAAATTCCAGCGCTCGTAATAATTTACTTTATGAATCCGCAACAGCGCTTGAGTATATTTGTATAAAGCGGTGGTTTTATTTTTTACAACAAAGATACGTAGGTACGCTTCTTCCCTTGTTAAAGCGTATTTACATTCCTTGAACTCGTGTATAGAAGAAAAAAAAATCCATCTAGAATTAATAATTATCGTTTATTTGGATTTATGTCTCTATAAAAAACAACACGAGTTGTTGACCACTGAAGTAGGTAGTTGAAATCTTTAAAAGTGCATGAGAATTGAGAGTGACCCCCATAAAGTATATTATATTAGGTGACCCCGCCAAGACGAGCAAAGTGAAGCGCGAAGAAACTCCCTAACTACCTTTTCTCTATAGCTTGGGTTAGCAATAGACCAGATAAACAAATTTTTCAGGATATAATTAATGTATGTGGCAAACTTACGGCCAATCTTTATAAATAATATATTTATAAAGATGGATTTCAAGCAATCTAGATAGCTGCGTATCCGCCGGCCTATCCTATACATAATTGCCATATTTATCCTGTCCACAGATATGTTATTGGCAAGCGACAACATAAAAATGGATCAAAATATCAATCTTGGACAGCAAGATTTGGATTAGGATTGATTATTAATATTGGCCGTTATTAAACATTTTAAGTTTCAGCTTTATTGATCACATACTTTAGATGTTCTTGATATCTAAATATCTCCGATTTCCTCAATGACTCACTGATGTTTATCAAAATTTAAATGGTGGGTGCCTTTGTTGTGCCTCTGGCTAACACTTCAGCGATATAGACATAAAACAATTTTTTAGAAATGCACATTTAGAAAATCTATACTTAAACAAAATTTTGACCATTAAATGTTGCTGAAAAATAATTTATGCCAAAACTAGCGGCAAGCCCCGGCTTCGCACGGGTATAAAATAAATATCTTGCTTCTATTGTGCTTTGATCAAAATATCTTGGTAAAAAGCAAGAACTAAGAAGTGATTGGATGAATGAATAAATGATTAAGCGAATGAATGAAAAAAGTATTCATGCATTCACCAAAAAATTATAAATTTAGACACTGTTTCTGTTATAACATGTACTTAAAGCGAATCCTTCGTCTCGAAAGTAACCACGTTCTTCTTAAATACCTATTTTAAAACGTGACTAGCGTAAAGGTCTAACTACACCTATGAACCGCGAGGCTCGGGTTCGATTCCCGACGGGGGCAGTCATTTGTGTGATCAACATTTATATGCCTGCATTTCCGGGTCTAGCTGTTTATAAAATTTATTCTGGTATCTATTTAAGTATTTATATGCATTAGTATCGTTGACACCCATAACACAAGCATATAATTTGCTTACTTTGGGGTAAAAAACGAAGGGTTGTACTTCGGGAGTGCCGGCAGAAGTGAAAACTTGAATATAAACGTTGTGCATTTTTGATATTTTGAAATGGTTAGGGAATAATTTTGCACAATTTCTTTTAGTTATCAGTATGAAAGTACTATCATTTATGTGGTAGAATACAATATTCATTTATTGCGCTATCGTACACAAACATGACAACACGAACATTCGCGCAAGCGCCCTGCGCCATCTTACGAATTTTCGATCAGATCACGTGTCCTGACGCGAGTTTAGAAGTTTTTAACCATGCCAAGAAAAGTGCGCAACGCCACTAAAGAATTTTTCACTTAAAAAAAAAAGGCAAGGATGCAGAAATAGGTAAAATCACGTACTACCTTTAGATATAAGGTTTCAGCAAAATCGATTTAGTTTCGTCAAAGTTATGATTTCGCTGTAAAACTTTCCTTTGTTTTTAGGACGCCATTCTTTATAGCATAATACTTAAGCTTATATTTACAATAATTGTACGAGACGATCGTCATTAATATTCACTTTTATAGAGAATTACAAAAAGCTTTTGCTACGTTGTTCTTTTTCATTTTAGAAAAAATAAATACTCGTATTTGCTCTTTATTATTTATTTGAAATTAGAGTGCGGCTTAGTATGCAGGATCGTAAGAAGTTTCACTTTTTCTTCTTTCTTTCGTTTATAAAAAAAAAGTATCTTCACGCCCATATCCCCGAAAGGATAGGCAGAGGCACAACTAGGCTCCCTCGACTAGCCAAAGACATTAAGTCCCACAATGTGATAGGTGGTAAGCCTATTGCCAACCGGGCAAATATCCAATCCCGTTTTTAAAAAAAAAATGGAAAAAACAAATTGTCTTTTTGTTGGCCCACCCGGGAATCGAACCGGGATCTTAGGAAGTCAATTCCAACAACTGAACTGCTAGACCACAGCGGCGACGATTTTTTTTCTTTCGTTTTATATTATAGCAGGTGAGATTACAGCAGACAGATCTTCTGGTAGTTGGAAATAAAAGATTCCTTTAAAAAGCAAGCAAATGTGAGTCGCTAACTAGAGACTTGAATATTAGGCACCATGTTTTGCTTTACTGACTATAAGATGGTGACAGTATAATCGATGCTACCTAATATTATAAAAAGGAAAGATTAGATTTTTTGTTTTGTTTATTTTTTTGAATAGGCTCCGAAACTATTGGACCGATCTTAAAAATTCTTTCACTTTTGGAATGCTACATTATCTCTGAGTGACATGGACTTTGTTTCATCAAAATCGGTGAAGTAGAAGCCAAGTTACGCAGGCGAAGCTGCGTTAAAATTCTATTATTTCACCAAAATGTTTTTTTGTGACAAGCTTTTATTGTAATTATAATTACTAGCAGACTTGAGAAGTAAGTATTATTTAAGACTTTTAAATTAAACCCAAATATGAAAGGATTAAGTTAACTTAAAAGACTTTACCATGAGTTGGTATGGATTACGTTCGGTAAGTTAGGTACGTGTCGAATTCTATGACACTTTTGGTCTAAAAAAGTGTTTCCCTTAGTTACCAATAGAGGCGCTGTGCTAAGTTTTCATACAAATAATTTACAGAGACGGTAGCGAGTATAGTAAACTTACAAGGCGTAAACTCATAGTAAGGGCCCAGGAGTGCTTACGTTTTTTTAATTTCGGTTTCTTCACACGTCATCTCCATGTAACTGAGAAATGGATCAAATTCACCCAGACAAACAAACATACACTGCAAGTTCAACAAAAGCTTGTAAGAACGGTTGAAATCATCAGCGTGTCCTACGCTTACCTATCACTCGACGCTTGGTAAATGTAACTTTATAAAAGACCTTAAAAAGAAGAACATGAGGTTTTCGTATTTTTTCTCCGTGTTGGTCCGGGCTCCGGGCAGAATAGACCATCTGCCTTCCTGTGCAAGGCAGCTCGTAAAAGGCGAGCATAGGCTTGCCGCCACTAACACCGTGACGTCTGACTAGATGGTAGAGTCTCACAGCGACTCGCCCGGTTTTGGCACTACCGCCTTATCTATTCATGCCGCCATTATGTCGGCGCTTGCCGTTGACGTGTTCCGGTTCGGTGGATAAGGTAGCCGGATTTTGCTCGAGGCCTAACATCCCGGCGTAAGGTTTGCAACGCACCATTACCATTTAGCGTATCTAGGCGGCGTGAATTTCTTACCAGCAGGAAATCCGTCTGCTTGTTTGCCTTCCAATGTCATAAAAAAGTTTGAAGGATTCTGTTTTCACCGTGTTTTGTTTGATTTGTGTATCCAAATTAAATCCCGGTACGACAAAGGCGATACAAAATTAAACGGTTGTTTGTCGATACTAACGATATGTAAGGGTCAGGTCCCAAGGATAAGCAAACCACTCCCTTTTCAACTTTTATTACTTTGATCTAGGATATAACATACTTTCCTCTCAAATCTTATTTGGGAGATGTGGTTTAGTGTTCTGAGTGGTGGACTTGGCTTATTGAAGTCCCTGTTTCGATCCCCGGGTCGGGCAACAAAAAAAAGGATATTATGTATTATAATTTTCTAATGAAATAAACATTGACCGGGATTGGATATATGCCCAGTTGGCGATAGACTTTCCACCTATCACTTCGTGGGACTTAGTGTATTCGGCTAGTCGTGGGCATGGTTGTGCCTTTGCCTACCCCTTCGGGAATGTGGGCGTAAAGATACTGTTACTTGTAAGTATTGTAAAACAGCAGTGTCTTTACAACTAAGATTCACAATTAGATAGCTATGATAATTGTTAATGTGGACATTTTTATTTCTCAAAAGTCAATACCTTCGTAACTTTTAAAAAAGTGTTCCGTGTTGGATTTGAGAAACCCATTATGTTATTGTATCACCACCTTTAGACCCGCCACATACATCTGGATTTTGTCAAGGAATACTGTTTTGAAAAGTGCAAACAAATTTCGTACGAAAAACTACTAATGTAAGAAACGGAATTCCGAGATTTAATTAAGAATGTATATGGCTGACCTTAAAATGAAATTAAAACCACGCTGGCCAGGATTTTATAAGTGCCCAGTCGGTGTTAGGTTTGCCAGCAATGATATTGTGGGACTCAGTACATTCAGCTAATCGTGGATTGTTTCACTGTCTACTATCTTCGGGGTACGGGCGTGAAGACACTTACATTTTTATGATACTGGAAGGCAAACAAGCAGACGGATTTCCTGTAGGTAAGAAATTCTCGCCACCTAGAGACACCAAAGGTTGTAATGGTGCATTGCCAACCTGAAGCCGGAATGTTAGGCCTCGAGCAAAAGAAAGTTTACCAGCTACCTTACCCTCTAAACCGGAACACTTCATGACGTTATGGCGGATGGAATAGGTAAGGCGGTGGTACCAATCCGGGTAAGTCGCTGCGAAACTCTTCCACCTAGAAACTTACTTACTTATTTACTTGCCATTGAGGGTAAGCTAGCAGTAAATTCACTTATTCAAGAAAATTAAGTAAAAATATACACCTTGTTTGGAGTTAACACTTGTACTTATCCACTGTATACTTTATTTAACACTTTCTGTTACTTTCTAGCCAACCGGTTTCCCTGTTTACAGCATCATCTTTTTTTTGGAGTTTCAAAGCCCTGATGATGCTGTAAACAGTGAAACCGGTTGGCTAGAAAGTAACAGAAAGTGTTAAATAAAGTATACAGTGGCTAAGTTCAAGTGTTAACTTCAAACAACGTGTATATACAATGGAATTCCACCAAGTTCCGACGATAGCAAGTATAGATTCTAAGTAAAAATAGTTTTAAGTAACTTTCGGCATATTTCACAAGGCGTGCATTTGATGTTATTTATTTATTACTATAAAAATAAATGACTTGAACTTGTCACTCGCATCCTAGTACAGACTTCTTGCAGCAGTTACAGCAGCGCGGTAATAACAGCCCTGGTCTTCGCGTGGCGTTGTAAGGCCTCTTTAGTACAAACTCGTGAGCTGGAAGGTACCAGCGCCCTTTGCTGTCATACTTTGGACCTTCCGGCATCAGAACGTGGCGGTGGCAAAGGCGATTCTAGAAATCAAAATTAAAATGTTTTTATTATACCCGTATTTTTCCCCGTGCTGGTCCGGGCTCCTTTGCAGAATAGATCAACTGCCTTCCTGCCAGGCAGCTAGAAAAAAGGCGAGCATAGGCTTACCGTTACTAACACCGTGACAGCTGACTAAGTGGTAGAGTTTTGCAACGACTCCTGGATTGGTACCACCGCCTTAACTATTCCTGCCGCCATAACGTGATGTAGTTTTCCGGTTCGGAAGGTAAAGTTGCCGGTAAACTTACTTTTGATAGAGGCTTAACTTCCCGTCCTCAGGGTGGCAACTGGCAACGCACTATTAACACCTTTGGTGTCTCTATGCGGCGTGAATTTCTTATCATCGGGAAATCCGTCTGCATGTGTGCCTTCCAATATCATAAAATAATCTATTGAAATCGTGAAAGAAAGCAAGAAAGAAAATTATTTATTTGCGAAAGTATGTGTGTAAATGAGATGTTACAAAAATATTAAATGTTGGTTAACCCCACGTTAATTCTGACACCTTTAATAAAAATATAGATGTCTAAGATCTAAACAGCTCGTAAAAAGCGAAAACTGGTTTATTATTACTATTTCGAGCTGGTTAGTAGGTTATTTCATAATAGAGATTGAAGCGGTTATGAGAAGAACTTCAAAACCGTAAAATCTCATCGTGAAAACCTAGTTAAGGGTCCACGTACGCTAAAATACGTCAGCAGTATAATGATTTTTTCATACAAAGCAATCATGGATCTTGATGACAAATATACACAAGATTAACATTAATATGCTTTATAAGACTAGTGTTTCCAAAACACGATTCATTTCATTTTGCTTGATAGAAAAAAATCAAAAAGTTAACCCTTTTTTGAAAGAAAAACCCTACTATTATTATGAAAACATCGACACTAGATTTAACATAAACATAGATAAGTACTATACCTAAAAGGTAAGTGTTTCAATTTTTACACTTTTTTTCAAATTACTTTTATAGTGTCAAAAATAGTGATTTGTCGCTTAAGACATATACTTTAGAACGCAATATTTCATAGTAATCATGAAACGGGGGAGTGCGGTAATTGGCTCTTCTGGCTGACTAAGTACGGAGCCTTAATAAAAAAAATGATTTAGATCTTGTTTATTAATAGACTTTTTTAATGATAAACTTATTGATAATTAATCAAACGAAATCAAAAATGTTTAATAAATACCTTGAGCCGTAAAACGTGAACTAGTCCGCCTTTTGCTGGTGCCATATCCAACATTTGCTCTTTCGGAAGTTCTGCATGGTGTATTCCCCCTATTCTTGCAACTTCTTTTGACTTGTCATGAACTCTCTGTGCTATTCCCTCCAAATTTTTACTTTTCAGTGGCATGTTATTAGTTGTCAATTTATTTGAAGCTTGTTTCTTCCTCATGTATTCCTTAACTAGGCCTTTATTCTTTTTCATGAAATTTTTAAGACCTTGGATTCTATCAATAAATATCTTTTTAGCCAGGGGTTGTCCTTTTGGTGTTATTGAGGTTGCATATGTTTCACTATGCCTTTTTTTAATTACTGGTATAATTGTTAACATTGAGCTTATCCGTGTAATTTGTGTCGTTAGATGTAATTTTCTTGGCTGATTGTCTAGAAGTTTTTGACTTCTTACTATATGACGTAAAGGATATTTTAGAAGATTGGAAATAGATTTGTTCTGGAATAGAGATGAATTAAATTCTGGTAATAACATGTTCATTTTCTTTAAATGTTGGATCTCCGGTTTAATTGATCTTCTATCTTCGTTAATGTCGTTACCACTATTGTAATTGCCACTTATGACCTTTATTTGGTTAGCATTGTCCATGTTAGGTTCTTGGTTATTTCTACGACCGTCTTTAACTTTACTAGTTTGAGTTTGTACGCTATTGATGTAATTGTTATCATTACCGTTCTGTACCGTTTTAGTTTGATTATTATTTAGCTTATTTGCTTCTTCAGTATTTATTTCTGTATAGTCATCATTATTTCGACGTAGCGTTTTTTTGATTGATTCTACGAAATTGACATCTTTATGTTGATAGGTTCCTGAAATTAATTGTAATTTAATACTAACTGTACAAAGAATTGAAGTTATAATAAAGATTTTTTTCTATTTCTGACCTAGCACTCTTAAACTAAAAAAGTAAAGAATGTGGATTGTTATCCCATTAATGCTATGACATGCATTTTGCCGGATTCTTGAACATCTTTACCGGAAGACGATAAAAGCGGCATGAAATTGCAGCTGACATAGGTCTTTACCTTCTTTGCTAGTACAAATGTAGCTTATTCTGTAACCTAGTTATTAAAAACTGTATAGGTCCCCCGTGTTGGTCCGGGCTCCTTTGCAGAATAAACCATCTGCCTTCCTGCCAGACAGCTCGTAAAAGGCGAGCACACGCTTACCGTCACTAGCACCGTGACATCTGACTGGGTGGTAGAGTTTCGCAGCGACTCACCCGGATTGGTACACCCACCTTATCTATTCATGCCGCCATAACGTCATGACGTGTTCCGGTTTGGATGGTAAGGTAGCCGGTAAACTTACTTTTGCTCGAGACCCTACATCCCGTTCTCAGGTTGGCAGCGCAACATTATCACCTTTGGTGTCTCTAGGCGTCAATTTCTTTCCATCAGGAAAATCCGTCTGCCTGTTTGCCTTCCAATATCATAAAAAAAGGTTGTAAACAAACCTTTTACAGTAATATTATTTTCAAGCATATAAACACGACGTATAATCAGAATAACGAGCCACAAATATGTTATTCTCATATTTAGCTCGGCGACATTCTGCCACTACGTCGCAATAATAACGATTTCTCGAATAAAAACTTATCGTCCGATCGACAATAAAATGCACGCCCATATAGCGGTTTCACAATGTTCTCGAACGATAACAACGCGCTTTAACCTTAAAATAACCATCTTTTGACTTCGAATAATAACGTCGGAACTTAGCTTGGGACAAAAATGTGTAGGGAAAAGTAGAAGAAAAAATTATTTCGGAATATATAAAAACTTATATCGCCCGCTAAAAATATAATAATTTGTGTATTTGGAATCTTAATCTACATGACATGATAATGTACATTATCCTATTAATATTATAAATGCGAAAGTTTGTATGTATGGATGTATGGATGTTTGTTGCTCTTTCACGCAAAAACTACAAAGCCGATTACGATGAAATTTGGTATGTAGGTAGCTGAAGACCCAGAATAACATATACGCTACTTTTTATCCCGGAGTTCCCGCGGGATTGGGATTTACGCGGGTGAAACCGCGGGGCGCAGCTAGTACATAATAATGCAGGTAGTTTACATTGAAAGGTGATGACTACCACCTAATCTATCAATTTAGTCAAGGTGGTAGTAGTGAATAGTCTTTACTAAGGCGAAATTCGTACCATATCTTGTACCATAGGTAAAATCTCAAAGACTTAAATATAAAAAAATATAAATGTGACAAGAGTATCGGGAGATGGTATGCTTAAGAAATCTACAGTAACAGAATGTTGACCTGTGGAGTTTATTTCCTTAATTGGCTTCCTGAAATGGAAAAATATGTTTGCTCCATAGCTGCCTGGCAGTAAGAGCGCTAAGCTAAGCACTACACTCCTGAAATATTCAATCTCAAAATTTGGATATCATCTGTTAAAATAAAGTCATAGAATAATATGTATATGTATGATCCAGTAGCGTCGTGTAGTTGAGACTGTGTCCCTGCGTCGCGGTGTAGTTTATATGTCGCAGTAAGATAGATAAAGCCGTGACATAGTTATATCCCTAGGGATATAACTATATACCGTAACATAGTTTGACAGACAAGAAGAGGAATCATGACATCTAGAATTACATAGCACTGAATGCTTCTATACCAATATTATATTGTTTTATTTAATTATATATGGTGGATTTCTATTTCGTAAACTTAATCTAGTAATATAAGTATATCACTAAACTTGGACGGTTTTATAACTATATTCCTAGTGAGATAGTAATGAATCGCTTTCGTATGTAATTTCTATATAACTATGTTACGGTATAAAATTATATCCCTAGGGATATAACTATGTTACGGCTTTATCTATCTTACTGCGACATAATATACATGGCACTTTGCATATCTGAGCGACAACGGTGCGGGAACGCAGCGTCAGCACGTGATTTGTGGTCCGACGTGTCTTCAGTAATTAAGATTATCTTGTGATATTTTAATTTTATAAGAACTTTTTGAAACTTTGAATATGATTATAACATTATAAAATGTAAAATAATCGGGTATGATTTTAAATTGACCACCTTGCTGATCAAGAGGAAAGTGTGCACCCCTAACTCCACCGACTATAATATATCTTTATATATATAATTCTTCTGTGAGTGTGTATGTCACTGAACTCCTTCTAGACGACTGAACCGATATCGATGAAACTTTTTGTATGTGTTCTAGGGAATTTGAGAATGGTTTTGATACACAATTTGGTCTAGAAAATAGTTTTTAATTATTTTTTTAATAAAAAGTAGTTGTTGATATTGGAATGTTTCACATTGTATCCGACAGACTGCGCTACTATCGAAGCATTAATGTCAAGCGATACGAAGTTTGCTGGGTCAGCTAGTTATATGTAAGGCTTTAGTTATATACCGACAAGAACATACATTATGTGACGAACATAGAAGTGTATATATCTGGGTCTGGGTGTTTATCAAATTAATCACATTTCACTAATTCTATATATAATTATGTATTCTATATATAATCACACTAATTCTTTATGTGTTAGTATCGTCGACCTTGCCACAAACATATGAAATAGTAATTTTGTGGTTAAATCGTGTAATAGTTCGTGTAATTTGTCCAGAAATAGTTTTATCTATTAACTAGCTGACCCGGCAGACGTTGTTCTGCTATATTTAAAAAAAAATTGGAGTTAGTCACCCTTATCACTTAGGGGTATGAAAAATAGATGTTGGCCGTTTCTCAGACCTACTCAATATGCTCAAAAATTTCATGAAAATCGGTCAAGCCGTTTCAGAGGATTACGGCAACTAACATTGTGACACGAGAATTTTATACATATAAGCTATAAAATGATGCTATTTCGCGTTGTAATCGTATCACTTTTGCTAATTCTTATTTTTTTGTGCTACTTTTAGTCAACTCTTGACGTTCTTATGAAGTCAATATTAGCAGTAACGACTGGACGTGTGTCGGCTCAGCTAGACAATTACGAATTAAATTAAGAAATACGCTAGACAAGTCTAACTTAAGGGGCCATATACGCTAAAATACGTCAGCAGTTTAATGTTTTTTTCATACAAAGCAACCATGGATCTTGGTGACAAAAATACACAAGATTAACATGAACATGCTTTACTAGGCTAGTGTTTCCAAAACACGATTTATTTCACTTTGCTCGATAGAAAAATATCAAAAAGTTAACCCTTTTTTGAAAGCAAAACCCAACTGTCTACTTCAATTGTGAAAATATCGACACCAGATTTAACATAAACATAGATAAGTACTATACCTAAAAGGTAAGTGTTTCAGTTTTTATACTTTTTTTCAAATTACTTTTATAGTGTCAAAAATAGTGATTTGTCGCTTAAGACGTTTACTTTAGAGCGCCATTATTCATAGTAATCATGGAACGGGGGAGCGCGGTGACAACGCAGTCTTCTGGCTGACTGAGTATGGGGCCTTAAGTGATAATTGGTGTAAAATGAAGTTTAGGTGTGCACGCCAGATTCGCGTTGTAGACTTCATCTCCCGCGTCCCGCCCTCTTGACGCTCAGGTTTGACCGATGCTTAGAGTTTTATTATTTGCAGAAACGGCGTTTGATTAGGACGTGGTTGAGCGACCGCCCTAGGCGTCAGAAATATTGGGGCGACTGCGTTCTAATTTTTTTTAATTTTTTCGTATGGGTTTGACCAGTAAATAGGGTCGTCGTATTAGTTACGCCCAGGGCGCTGGTAGCGATAAAACCAATACTGAATATTTGTATCTCACAATGATGCTGTAAACAGCCTTTATTTCAGACCAATATTTATTATGGGTTAGGCTTTCATAGTGTCACCAACTTGTCTGTTTAAAAAAGAAAAAGGAACAGAGGCACAACCAGGGCACCCACGACTAGCCGAAGACACTAAGTCCCACAATGTGATAGGTGGCAAGCC
>NJDD01001406.1:122132-142285 GCA_002245505.1 Calephelis nemesis | reverse complement strand
CGATACTCTCTGCCTACCCCGTAAGGGACTTGGCGTGAAGATATGTATGTTTGTAAGAATTGATCAATTTTGATGATTGATTGAAAGAGACTTGACACAAGTTTAAAACCTAAAACGATTATCTTCTTTAATTCTAAACTGCATAAGATACCTAGTACCCTTGTGCAACTTAGGTTTTTAAGGCTCTGATCGTTGTTTAGTTTTAGTTGAAAGGTTGAACATTAATAATACAATTGAATTGTGTTCTTGCAAGTGGAGTTAATAAGTGTCGATTGACATTTGAAAGGAGAGGAGCGACCCCGGGTCGGCAGTAATTGGAGACAATTGGCATGTGACCGCGGCCATAGCACCGGCTCTATGTGGGTAATTGTAACGATGGGGGCAATGCTTTGGTTTCTACTATAACAAAGTACTTTTAAAATACAAATTATGTTAATAATTCGCCAATAAATACAGAACATATGTATCTGCTCTAGTGGAGATTCAATCTGAACCTCGCCGGTAGTATTAGACATGTATGTTCTTATGACTGCTGACCGACAAAGTCAAATACTATTATGATACTAATGATATCATACTAATATTTGAAAAAAAAAATACGAGTGTTACAAGTTATAAAATACATATTTGTGTAACATGTAAATGAAATCGAATTTTTTGTCTATGGTTTCACAATACCAGCTCTTTGTCAAGTTCATATTGCTTACATTATAATGAATGAATAAAAAATTTTACAGTAATTGTCCGGTTGAATCGATTTCAATGGAACTTTCACTAAATAAAAAGAGGTCTCCTTTGGCAAAATTTAGGCTGATTTTAATCTCAGACTTTTAAACGGATGAAGGTTTACGCTGGAAAATCATTTTTACCACGTACGAAAAAGCATCACGGGTTTGGATAGATATTATACTAAACGCGTTGCGAGCAAATAGCTAGTATAATAATGTTACATCATTCAGCAGTTGCACGCAGCTTCGCCTGCGTAACTTGGCTTTTTACTGCACCGATTTTGTTGAAACAAAGCCTATGTCACTCAGGGATAATGTAGCATTCTAAGGGTGAAACAATTTTTGAGATACGTCTAGTAGTTTCGAAGTTTCAATCTTTCATCCCTTAAATAGTCCTTGGGGATTTGATTGAACCTGGATCTTTAGCATACCTATGTATATCAAGTTTCAACAAAATTGGTGCAGTGGTTTAGCTGTGACAGAGTACAGAGAGCCAGGCAGACAGACAGGCCGGCAGACAGATGGACAGACTTTTGCATTTAGTTATTATGGATATTATGGATTGTCTGTCGGACGATAAAGTTTAGAATAAAAACATAAGTTATAATAATATATTTTATAACTGCAGTCTGTTTTATTAAAGTACAGAAATAATTCGCATTGACTGCAGGCACTTAACGCGCCGTTCTAATGCTTGGGAATTGCTAGAAATTTCTCACAAGCGTTTTATAAAAAATGCCTTTTAATTTTGTTGGAATCTGGGTTCGCAATAAATTCAGTCAAATTCATCCTGAATTCCGCGAGTTTTGAGGAAAATGTTCTGGAATTTTTCACATTTAACAGCCGGCTGGAAGGGAGCGAAGGGGGAAAGAGGGAGGGATGAGTTGTAGTTTTGACATGTACTGTGATGTATGTGGGGTATAAATTTATAGATGTACAGCGAGGTACACTCGTACATATTTATTTATGTCAAACTGTTTCTGTATATCGAAAATACTTATTTAATACAAATAGGTTATGACTCTGAAATCCTTCGAGCCTAAGATAATTTTTGAACTTTTAATCTGTTTTATATCTCATTAGACAACTACGAGTTTTTGCAAAAAACCGAAAAGAACAAACCAATGAAATATAATTTTTTGGTTGTGTGGGTCCGGTAGAATAGAATAGATCATTTTTTGTTCAGGTTTAAATATCGAGAGTCTCTGGAAGTTCCAGATCCAGATCCCTGTTAGATGACTGGTGAGTAAATATATGAATGAATATGTTTATGATATTTTAAGGCAAACAAGCAGACGGATTTCCTGATGGTAAGAAATTCCCGCCGCCTAGAGACACCAAAGGTGGTAATGGTGCGTTGCCAACCTGAAGCCGGGATGTTAGGCCTTGAGCAAAATTAAGTTTACCGGCTACCTTACCCTCCGAACCGGAACACTTCATTTTTTTTTGTTTTGAATGACTACTATGTTGTCAACCTCGCGGTTTTTACAACTTCACCGGGCTTTGCCACACGTCATTACGTTATGGCGGCAGGAATAGGAAAGGCGGTGTACCAATCCGGGTGAGTCGCTGCGAAACTTTACCACCTAGTCAGATGTCACGGTGTAAGTGACGGTGAGCCTTTGCCCGCCTTTTACGAGCTGCTTGGCTCAGGAAGGCAGATGGTCTATTCTGCAAAGGAGCCCGGACAAGCACGGGGAAAATCATAAACATATAATTTATTTACATAAAGTAGGTGATTAGAATCATAGATAGCATAATATTAAATTTCTAATACTACTGCGTAGACCTGGACTAAATTATAATGGGACCACAGCGGGAGTAAAGGCTTTTAATTAAAAAACACAAATTTGAAAATCCGTCAACTAACACCGGAATAATCGATTAACACACATACAAAAAAACATACGGATCAAACTGAGAACCCCCTTCTCTTTTCGTCGGTTGATAAAATAAAGTTGGTGTTTATAAAGTCGCAGGTGACTTCGTTAGCATAAAATATTTGTCATACAAACTTTGTTCCCCTACTTAAGTCCTTTGGGGGTTAGTTTTTGAAAAAAAAAGAAAGACTTTTTTAAACTCAAATCTATAGCTATACGCATACCTATCAAATTTTATCAAAATCGGTTCCGCGGGTTAGCCGTGAAAGAGCAACAAACATACAGACAGACTTTTGCATTTATAATATTAAGTATGGATTTATTATAATATAACTTTTACTAGCATTATAACGTTAAAGTTATTATATAACTCTATATTAAATAAGTATCAACATTATGAAGAGATGAACTGACATGTATATAATGCCGACTGTACTTCCATATCAGTATATACAGTAATATAACACGTACATACTGAGATGACATTGTATCTATGCCCCGACTTAATTAAATCCCCACAACAGAACAAACATTGATGTGACGTCATCTGAGATAACATAGTGTCAGACGGAAGTGCCACCCTTAGCCTCCCACTTCCTGCCGAAGGTCGGAGCTTTGAATCCCGGGGAAAGTAAACAGTTATATGTTGTGGAATAGCTGTAGGATGCGCTTAAAGTTATTATATACTAGTTGTTTACCCGGACATCTTCAGCGCAGCTCAGTTATTTCAAACAGCAGCTTTGATTAACTTCAACATGATTTCATACAAAGTTTCATTTGCTACTAGCTGCTCCGGCGAACTTCGGTCCACCCGTCCAGTTTGTATGGAAAAAAATAAAATGTTTTTTCTAGTTTTCTCGCAGACAATAGGTATAAAAAAGTCCTATGTCCGTCTCCTGCTTGTGAACTATCTCCCCGTCAATTTTCAGCCAAATTGGTTCAGGCGTTCTTGAGTTATAAATAGTGAAACTAACACGATTTTTATATGTATAGACTAAAGCCATTTTTGGATGTTATTTCTTTAAAAAGACTTAGGCTAGTCTTTTTTTTTTATTTTCATTCATTCTTTTGAATTTCATCAATACAATTAGGTACCATCTTTGGTGCATTACTTACCATTAGGATTTTTTCAAATATACTAAAACACAATTATTCTCACTTTTTTTTATCAAACCTCTACTTCACACTTAACATTTGTTGCATTGTTTCCTTTCTCTCGGCATAATATTAAATGTTGCCCGCGGATACTCCCATGTACGTCACATATAAAAAGGAAACCATAATATCCCTCTATTTTGACGTGAAAGGAAAAGCGAACCAATATACTTCAGAATAATATCGAAATGAAAGTTTGATATTCATTTTACGTTTCAATATTCCACGAATTTATAATTCATTTTACTTAACATTTTTCATTTCCATGAGCTTGAGTCCCGGTCATTCAGGCTCCGAGCTACACAAATAGACATTTCAATCAATAAAGCTTTGTTATACGTACCTAGAAAGTTTTATAACTTTGTTGCTTACTCTGCGTGTACGGGCTTCACCGTGACATGTTCAAGCAGTATTCTTTTAATAATATTTGTTATCGCTAAGAGAACTTATTGAATATCAATGCGGGTATTAGACAGTATTATTGAAATAATATTGATGACGTAACAACGTAATTCCTTTTTTATGATATTGGAAGGCAAACAAGCAGACGGATTTCCTGCTGGTAGGAAATTCACACCGCCTAGATACACCAAAGGTGGTAATGGTGCGTTGTCAACCTGACGCCGAGGTGTTAGGCCTCGAGCAAAATTAAGTTTACCGGCTACCTTACTCTCCGGACCGAAACACGTCAACGGCAAGCATTGGATGTTAAGGCGCAAGAATAGGTAAAGCGGTGGTAACAATAAGGGCGAGTCGCTGCGAAATTCTACCTCCTAGTAGGATGTCAAGGTGTTAGTATGTCAAACCTGTGCTTGCTTTTTACGAGCTGCCTGGCAGGAAGGCAGACGGTTTATTCTGCAAAGGAGCCCGGACCAACACGGGGGAAAATTGCTATTGATATTGAGATATTGTTTAAGAACAATTTAATAATTACTGCAAAAGTTTTATACTGGTTGGACTCAGGGCAGATTTGGTCCATGTCCTTTGGATTATCTCTTAATCATGATATTTCTTTCTAAAAAAAAAACTGCGTCGAGACAATAAAATTAGAGTTAGTTTTACTGCTGCGACTAATTTAAATTTTCAACTTATTAACTGAGAGTTAGCGTTAACGCCTTATTGCATCGGGTGCCCAAGAGGCTCGAACTCGATTCCCGACGACGCACGCAGGTATATACTATGACTGGCTTTGCGTGCTAAATAAATGTGTACAGTACTGCTATTTAAATTATGCGCTTCGGCTTTACACTTTATACTTTTATTTTTAAATTGGCTAACCTAATCTTAATTTAAGCAAAGTGATTAATTATGTGTAATAACAACTCTAAATAGATATCTTTAAATTCCATTCGGATTTCCGAAGCTTGACGAATGTAACCGAAGCGCAAAATTTAAATAGTACTACTGTACTAGTATCATAACTTATTATTCTCTAGACAAGTCACACAAATTGAACCTAACCCCAAAGTAATCAAATTATATGTTTGTGTTATGGGTGTTAGTCAACGATTCTAATACATAGAAATACTTAAGTAGATACCAGAAAAAATTTAATAAACACCCAGACCCAGAAATGCAGACATCTAAATGTTCATCACACAAATGCCTGCCTGCAGTTGGTCGATGTCGTTAGGCCTGAAACTCAAAAGTATATTACTTGTTTGCCTTGAGGTTAGACAAATTTGTGTAATTTGTCCAGTGACATTTATTTATTTATGGTAAAAAAGTTGTTTTCAAACGTCCAGTAATAATCCGATCGACGATAACAAACTTCCATTATTTATAACCATCAGACAACACTCGATATTTCTACAAAATATAAAATGTCACAGAGAATCCTATAAATTTACTAGCTGCCCGTTTCGGCTTCGCTCGGATGGTAATTATTTTACCATAAATTAAGATATAAGCTATCCTATCTCTCAAGTTGGATCGAACTGCACATGGTGTGCGAATTTTTTTTTATGATATTGGAAGGCAACAAGCAGACGGATTTCCTGATGGTAAGAAATTTCCGCCGCCTAGAGACACCAAAGGTGGTAATGGTGCGCTGTCAACCTGAGGCCGGGATGTTAGGCCTTGAGCAAAAGTAACTTTACCGGCTACCTTACCCTCCGAACCGGAACACGTCATGACGTTATGGCGGCAGGAATAGGTAAGGCGGTGGTACCAATCCGGGTGAGTCGCTGCGAAACTCTACCACCTAGTCAGGTGTCACGGTGTTAGTGACAGTAAGCCTTCGATCGCCTTTTACGAGCTGTCTGGCAGGAAGGCAGATGGTCTATTCTTTAAAGGAGCCCGGACCAACACGGAGAAATTATTATAATCCGTTAAGTGGTTTAGGAGTCCATTGAGGACAAACATTGTGACACGAGATTTATATATATTAAGATTATATTTTGTATATTTGTCTTTATGTCTAAATCGTTGTCAAGGGCCTCTTGTACATTCCCGGGTTACATTTGATATTGATTTAAACTGTCAAATATTAGGTGATTAACTCTAGTTAGACGCTAACTCAGTGTTCCCAGTAAAATTTAAATAAAAAACATGTAATTATAATAATTTAAATAAAAAATTGAAATACAAACCCAATGAAAAGATCTTACCGTTTTTTTATTTTGAAAATGAATAATGCTTAATATTAAGATATTCAAACAGCGCTAGCTATTTGAATATCTTAATATTATTTTTATATATTTACATAAAAATAATAAATAAAATAATAAAAACTAGAACTAGAACTATGCAACTAGAACAATAATTTTAATGTAAATTTGTAATTAATATTATTAAATATTAGGATAGTATTAAAGATATCAATGTGCAATCAACAGTTTTTAAAGTATGTTAGGAAACATGAATAAATCAGTCAATTTTTTTACTTAAATTAATATTGTACATTTTTTAAGACTTCTTGTATTCAAACCTTTCTGTGATGTTTAGTTTTATTTGAAAGATGCTATTTTTACCTTTTAAATAACATTTTTTTACATCTATAGGACCTTTATATCATATGGGTGTATTTGTCTATAAAAATACGTGTATTTTGTAACATTAAATTATCGCTAGGTCGTGTCCGGACATAAGTACAAACTGGGATTCTACGTTTTAAATATTCGATGTTTTTCTTTACCTAGAAGAAGTTTCACTTGAGGAACTTTTATCCAGGCTGCGAGCCATATAAATAGACATTTCAATCAATAAAGCTATATACAATGTTTATACAGCATCTAAGCTCAGAAATTGCCTTGAGAAACTTGTTTATTTCTAAGCTTTTAAGCTACTTTAAAGATTGTTACAACATGTGTTGATACTTGATATTGGTATTATCTTCATTAAAAGTTAGAAGACTTATACAAGCATAATTTATATTATTTATTACAAATATGAAAATGATATTTGTGTTTAATTCTTGTATAATTAAATACAGTAAAACTGCAAAAACCAACTCCAACTATTTCATAGGGTATCACATCGCGATTTCATAACTCTTTTGTTTTTCGAAAGATAGCAAATGGTTACGAAATGGTTAAGTTGGAAAGATAGCAAATAATTCCGAAATGGTTAAATTGGAAACATAAGAAATGGTTCCGAAATGGTTAAATTGGAAAGATAGCAAATGATTCCGAAATGGTTAAATTGGAAAGATAGGAAATGGTTCCGAAATGGTTAAATTGGAAAGATAGTTAATGGTTTCGACATGGTTGAATTACAAGAATAACAAATGGTTCCGAAAAGGTCCCAAATAAATTTTATCAACATCCTACTAGTAGTTTCGAGATACACTTAATAATGCATATTTTTTCACTTATCTTTACGATATCATGATAAAATGAATATGGGACAACCTCGGAATCATGACCTATCTTTGTAAAAAATAACCATTAGAAATAAGAATATTAAATAAGAAAATAAGTAATCAGCTGGCTACTGACGGAGTAATCGCGTAAGAAAACTTAAGAAAAACATACAATCGAATTGAGAACCAGGATTCAGATTTAATCCCATATAAAAATGGGTGGTTCACATTTTTGGTTCTTTATATGATAATTGATATACCGTCTTCAATAAGGTTTAATATGTATCTTTCGGATAAAACTGCTTGGGATTAATTGCTCCTTATACCAATCTCCTAGTAATAATAATGTGTGATGTATTACTAATGAATTTGTATAGAACTAGCTGACGTTGTTCTGCTGTATTTAATTGGGGTGATTCACCCGCGTCACTTAGGGGTATGAAAAATAGATGTTGGCCGATTCTCAGACCTAAACAATATAATCACAAAATTTCATGAGAATCGGTCAAGTCGTTTCGGAGGAGTTAAATTTCGAACACCGTGACACGAGAATTTGATATATTAGGTCAGTTGATCCGGCAGACGTTGTTCTGCTTTATTTTTAATGTGATTACTTAGATGTATGAAAATAATATGCTTAATATGCTCACAAAATTTCACGAGAATCGGTCAAGCCGTTTCGGAGGAGTTCAATCACGCACACCGTTACACGAGAATTTTAGACACATATTTCGGTTTGGTGTTCTTTTTCTATGCTTAAATTGTATTTATTTTCAGTTCCGTTGCAAGCACGAGAGATGGGGTGACGAAATAAACCTTTCAATCATGACCTTTCAAACAAAGAACTATCAAAATCGTTAGCGAAGTAATCCCGTAAAAACATACAAACGAATTGATAACTTCCTTCTTTTTATTGTTGTTTAAAAATACTTTCTTAGCTTTGGTAATTCTAGGAATCGTTTGTGTTTTGGCTGTAATAATAATAATAAGCATTTGACAAAACATTTATACAATAAATTTATGAACCATCTCAATCCTCATCTTTCAATTAAAAAAACGCATGGAATTTGGTCTATACTATACAGCACACAAACACACAGAGCCGTGTTTTTTCCCCGTGTTAGTCCAGGCTTCTTTGCAGAATAGACAATCTGCCTTCCTGTCAGGCAGCTCGTAATCATAGGCTTACCGTATCCAGAAAACACACGATACACTAATTTCTTCATAAATATTTCACTTGCGCATATTACCTGAACAAAATTAAACTAATAGCCTCCTGAATTAACTAATTTTACTCATAATTTACACGAAGTTCCATAATTACGAAAATACTATGACCATCTTCTTTCATGCCAACCCGCGTTTTTTTGTCATTTTGATGTTCTAAATCAGTCCATGAATTTATAAATAAAATAAGGATTCTGCTTCGCGATTGTCAATAAAAAAGAAGTAGAAAAAATACCGCCTGTCCCAAAAGTGTCAATATAATTATCTTCCATCGTTAGATTAAAAGCTATAAGAATCGCGAAGGTCCTTAAAAGGTTTTGTGGAAGGGGTAGGGGGTGTGGTTTTACGTGAGAGCACTCGCAGCTGTGTGGTCAGCTTATATACGATACATAAGGCTTATATACTATATGGTTTATTGAGCTTTAACTTTAATGGGTGCTTGTCTTGAGTATCATATCATATTTCTTAATGATAGATCTGTAAACGAAGTTATCCCTAACTAGTGTAAGGTTACTCGACTGAGAGCAAAGATCTATTTTTAAACCCCAACTGAATAAGGTGTAATAAGTTTGACGTGTCTTTTTATGATATTGGAAGGCAAACAAGCAGACGGATTTCCTGTTGGTAAGAAATTCAGGCCGCCTATAGACACAAAAGGTGGTAATGGTGCATTGCCAACTTAAAGCCGGGATGTTTGGGCTAGAGCAAAATTAAGTTTACCGGCTACCTTATCCTCTGAACCGGAATACGTCAACAGCAAGTACTGACGTTCTGGCGCCAGCAATAGATAAGTTGGTGGTACCAATTCGGGAGAGTCGTTGCGAAATTCTATAACCTAGACAATGTCACGGTGCTAATGACGGCATATGCTCGCCTTTTACGAGCTGCCTGGAAGGAAGAGAGATGGTCTATATTAACTTATAAACTTAATATACGTTTAATAATAATAACATTTGAATAGCATCAATCTTTAATTTATCAATTTTAAAAATACATTTTGCTGTAAATTATCGCACCACTACAAACTTCCACGGAAACCAAGACTGTATTTTAAGGAAATTCAAATCTTCCATCATTAGTCTCGCTTCGAAACCCGAGCGAAACCTTTGGTTTTCACTTGTACATTATAAGGCAGCGGTCGGCAACCTTTTGACAGGCAAGGCAAGACTTCAAACTAAACCAAAGGAGGAGCCACATTTGTGATATTAACCCTAGAAGCCATAGAGACGGAGCCACCCATTCTCATTTTTCTATGGGAATAGAAAAATGAAAAGGGTGGAGAGAAGCGCTCTCTAAAGGCTGAATTTACACTATACGACGTATAAAACACCTTCTTTACGCCCGCGGCTTCGCCTTCGTCGTTTGGGTTATTGTACAGATGTACAGATGAAACAACACTTCTCTTCCAAATTTAAAACCTTCTCCTTTTTGAAGTCGGTTAAAAAGTTTTCTATGTTACTCTCCGGCTCCTATAATACTCCTATACCAATTTTCGTTTGCATCGGTCCAGGGGTTAGACCGTGAAGAGGGAACAAACAAACTTTCGGATTTATAATATTAGTGGGAAGTGGGATTAGTGGGATTCACGGGCCGCAAGTAAGACGTCGGCGGACCGCGGGTTGCCGACCACTGCATAAGGTATCACACGATGCTCGTTCCCGTCCTCAATCATGTCGAGGAACGATCAGCGCGGAAAGATCTAACGATACCGCGATCCGACATCTTGGTGATCGATGTGACGTTTCGTGCACGCTTTTGGAGACCATAAATGCATATGTTTATGCTAATAATAAGGTCTAATGATAAATATTTTAAAAAAATATATAAAGAAGAGAGCCTGCTCGTTTTATCTATATATTTATTTATTCTGATATTATACAAAAAAATAAATAGATAGAACGATGTAAATCTACCTTATCCTCCGAACCGGAACACGTCAACGGCAAGCACTGACGCTATAGTGGAAGGAATAGGTAAGGCAGCTGTGATATCAATCTGGATGAGTCGCTGCAAAACTCTGCCACTTAGACTAATGGCACCGTGTTAATAACGGTAAGCCTATGCTCACCTATTCTGCAAAGGAGCCCGGACCAACACCACCCAACCAACAAAATTGTAACGAAAAATTGCGAAAATCGACTTTACTTTCAATAAGTACAGTCATCTACATACACAAAACTGAAATGAGAAAACAAACAATTTCGTATTTATAAATAGGTAAATATCTTCTCAAGTCTCCAAAACTGGCATGTTCGTCTATAAAAAAGGTTACGAAAGCTGAGGAAGTTAGACAGGTAGACAAGAATTGTGACATTTTGCTATCGGTACTTTCTGCCTACCCTATAAGGGATTTGGCGTGAAGAAACATCCCCAAAGAGGAAGACAGAGGCACAACCACGGTAGCCTACCTACCTACGACTAGCCCAAGATCCTAAGTCCCACAAAGTGATGGGGGCCAAGCCTATTGCCAACCGGGACCAACAAATACATGTATGTATGTATAAAAAATATTATTACAATAAGCTTGAATATGTCAAACAAATTTATTGTGCATGCAATAAGATTGTAATTATATGTTGACGTAATGTATTACCAAAAAAATATTGCTTTTATGCGTCATAGCAAAGTTTCACGTGTCGCGTGAGAGCGTCACGTACATCGTAAAAAAATAAGAAATAAACATAAATTTGTACAGTAGGTCATCGAAAAATTATCCTACAAAAAATGGCTCTTATTGCCTGGGTTTTGAACTCTTGTTATAAAGACTAGTACTTGTAAAGGCGACTTGTAGCTAGTATATCATCATTGGTGGCAGAGTGGTGTGCAGTTTGCTTGGATCAAAACGGGCAACCAAAAAATTTAAAATTTGTATTTTTTCAATTTCTAAAAAAATAAAGTGACCTGGGATTGGATATGTGCCCGGTTATCTCGCCACTCATTACACTGTGGGACTTAAACCTGGTTCCTATAATCAACGAGCCGTAATCCGTTAGTATAACCATTAGTACTTATGCCCGGTTCCTATAATCAACGAATCGTAATCCGTCAGCTAAACCATTCGTAGTTTGTTCAAAAGTAACGGAGCGTTACCAATATTTTCAAAAAAAGTTTAGAATCAATAGTCGGAAACGAGCAACCGTTGTTAGTAATCTTACTAAGCGTACAACATACTACCATCCGTAATCAAAACGACTCGTTTTTTTAATATAGGAACCGGGCATTAGCCGTTGCTCATCATAATGCAAATGTTTTGAGTTAACAATCGAAATCAAACGACTGTTGTTATATTTCGTACTACTTGTACAAAAGACAACCATTCGTAAGCAAAACGGCCGGTTTCTAGGAACCGGGCTTTATTGTCTTCGGCTAGTCGTGGGTGCCTTGGTTGTGCCTCTCTTCGGAAATATGGGTGTCAAGATACTCCTTAGTTTAGACGGTTTAAATAAACATCTCATGACAAAGTACTTCCAGGTTATTCCTGTTCATTACTAAAGTAGAGGGTGCAAATACAGTCTATGTTTTGTGTGTTCTAAGCTAATGCCAGACATTAATCACCAACCACAACTGCTACGTAAGGCAGGACGTAAGGTAAGTTATGTTCTATCCCTTACTTTATATCATTAAGCTTGTACGCCATTAATTGCCAAGGGAGCTATTAAGCCATTTTCATTACGTAAACTAGAATGCCATAAACCATTTTAACGATATTTTCAACTATCGACATAAAGGCACTGCATAAAATCGACAAACTACACAACCCTAACACGAGAGTTGCTGGATTGCGTTATGGTATGAATAGGAAAGGCAGCAGTAGTAATCCGGGCCAATTGTAAAACTCTGACTAACGAATTTTAGGAATTGCATATTAGTGAAATTTGCCTAGGTGCCTACCCAATTCTATTCTAAGAAGTCCGAGACCAACACGTACAGTAATTAAAATAAATATTAGAATCTATACTTTTCACCGCCGGCACTTGGTGGAATTTCATTGTATACACACTTTTTTTAAACAAAATTCTTATACTTTTCTACAATACATGTACGCACGTGTAAAAAATTTAAAGTGGAAAAGTACAATCGTTTAGTTTCAAAAAGTGTGTGTAAAAATATTCAAATAGTCACAAGTTGAAACGTCAAGCTGAAGTACCTACTGTAAAACTTAATCATACATACGTATTCTCGAAGAGGCTGGCAGAGGTACAACCAGAGCACTCACAATTAGCCATCTTAGTCCACAATATAATAGGTGGCAAACTTATCACCACCCGGGCAGAAATCTAAGCCTGGACAACGTGGTTTTTATTAGAAACAAGCGGAGCTGACAGTTCTGCCCCAGCTATCAATATAAATTTTGTTTATATGAAGGATCAGAATAGGATAGGATGAAGATAACAAACGCAACAAAAAAATAATTAGCAAATTTGGTAATTCTTTTCAAATGTGATAAGATGACCAACGGAAATAGAGATACATTTTTATAAGATTTGAGAAAAAAATGTGTGCCTGTACGCGCGTGAGAATAATTGGTTATGACATTATTAAAAATAATATTAAAGGAAATCTATGGAGTTTTGGCGCCATCGAGAGAAAAGATGGCCGAAGTTTTTTCATAATTATTGAATTTCGTGTTTATGTTGAGTAAAATTAGTCAATTTTGGTGACATTTTGTACAATTTTGTTCAGTGAAAGTGCACAAATAAAATAATCATGAAGAAATTAGCGTATCGTGTATTTCGTCGTTGCCGCCAAATCTCATTACATGAGCTTGAGTAAACAGGCCACCGCTTTACCCAAGAGCCTGACATGACTTCCTGACGACTTATGACTGATGACTAATTATAATTAATTGAAATTGATATAAAATTCGATGCAAATTTCTACTTGACTAATGGCTAAATACTAACGCGAAGGCCAAAACCTAAAGAAAGAAGAAGAAGAAAACCTATAACGAAAAATGTATAAATTAAACAATTATGTTTATGCTCTTGTAGCACATTACAGAAAGTATCTTCACGCCTATATCCTGAAGCAGTGTTTAGGGGTTCAGTCAGGTCACTAAGACATGCCGAAGATACTAAATCCTACAACTTGATAGGTGGCAAACCTACTGCAAATCGAATACTTATCTAATCCCAGGTAACTTCATTTTTTGAATTTTCTGAACCAGGAATCGAACTCGGCACCTCATATAGTCATTCCATCACCGGGCCAATAGACCAAAGCGGCATACATAGAGGTGCGCCTACTTATGTACCTACGCGCGTGAGAAGTTATATCTACTTAAAAAAATCTGTGAAGAAAAAAAAATATCTAAAAATATATAACCGCCTTTTGTACTCACAATTTCTATTTGTGTACAATAAATTTTATATAAATAAATAAATCGCACTTATATCTAACTAAATCACGTGTGTGAATGTAGAAACATGTTTTGAAAGCAGACAACTTCAAGATGTTACTTTTGTGTGACAGATGCCAGCGCATCTTAAAATTTTACTCTCATCATTTTTTAATTACGCGCCCAAAGAAGTAAGTACAACTTCAAAATGTTGAGTCATCCGACTCGAGCATCGAACTCAAAACCTAATATATCCAACGCCAACACCAACACCAGACTAAACTACTAAGTACTAATAAAACTAACTAATAATAAAAAAATGTTAGTAGATGTAATCGCATAGAAAATGAAATATTAATTACGGAACGAAATAAAATGTATTAATTAGCGAAATCTTGTTATGATTATTTCCGTCGACAAATCCTATTAGAAATATTTTTCTAACGAAATACATGTTACCGCCCAACCCCGCCTTCCCCCGGGGGTGCAAGGGGGAACACCCCCGGGAGACACCACCCACTGCCCCACTCACCCCGTACGGATTAGGGAGCGTGTACATGTGACATAACGGTTGATAATAGACCTACTTAGATTATATGTACTTCTATTTTTATTTACATATTAGCTGTCCCGGCGAATATCCACTCTTTCAGTTTTGCACGGAAAAAAATGTTTTCGTGGATTTTCCCATTTTCTTTTGAAACTTCCCTGAAAACGAATATTTTAAAACTAAAATTATTTAAATCCATCCAGGCGTTTTTGAGCTTTAGATAGACTAAAGGACAGCATTTCATTTCTTATATATAGACTAGCGGGCCGTCCCGGCTTCGCACGGCTATAAAACATGCGTATAAACCTTCCTCTTCAATCACTTTATCTATTAAAGAAACGCATCAAAATCCGTTGCGTAGTTTTAAAAAGATTTAAGCATACAAAGGGACATAGGGACAGAGGAAGCGACTTTCTTTTATACTATGTAGTGATTGCGTATAGACGTCCGAAATTTATGAATAATCTAGAGATTTTTAGATATCTACAATTAGTTAATTTGTTTAAATTTAGGTCGCCATTCATATTTGTAATGTTTGATGTGTATCACTTTTTTGTTGCCTTAGTAGCGTAAATAAATACAAAAAAACATTTTTATTTTACTATCTGAACCGAGAGACGACTCATTTAAATTAGAAGCCTATAAATATCATTTTTTTTTCTTCTTGTTCCAGGAACAATTATTACAATAAAAAGTTTAAATAAAAATGTGTGTGTTAAGATGGATTACTGGCGTTAGATTTGTATGATGATTGTTATGATAAATTATTGATTTATACTTGTTAAGTATGTTTGTTTGTACTTCTTTCACGTTGCAGCCAGGGTTGCCAACTTTTTAAGTCGTCTTAACCGGACCACAAAATTATGATAAAATTTCGGTGAAAATCGAAACAAAAAACAAGTTTAATAATAATCAACGAGCTAGTAACAGACGGGGTTCCGGTCGGAGGGTAGCAACCTGAAAAAACTCAACAGTCAGGTTCTAAGCCGGAAGGTTGGGAACCCTGGTTGTAGCGGATTAATGTTATCTTTATACGTATGGAGATAGTTAGGACTCTGGCGAGTGACATAGGTGACTTAAACGAGTCCCGCGGAAGAGCCAAATTACTCTAAAAAGTAAATGGGGCACCGTCTAAAAAAATAATTATCAAAATCAATTCTTAATTGGCCGAGTAATCGCTTAAAAATATACAAAAAGCTTACAGAAGAATTTTACTAATTTCCACGTTTTTGGAGTCTGAAATAAATATCTCGTACAGATATCACCAACTAATCTAACCCAAAAATATAAATATTATATTTAAATTTAATTTTATTCAAAATATAATATTATAGTATATTTAAAATATTTTAATAAATTAAATTAGCATTAATACCACGAATTATCAAACAACTCTGATGAAACAAATATTTTTTTTTTAATTTCGAATAGGTATTCATCGGACTTTTGTAACTAAAGAACTTTTTATATCTCAAGAGTCAAGATGGCTGTATGGTGATGACAAATTTTTACTCTAAGTCGTACATATTTCAGTGCGTCTAGCCGGTGTTCATTATTCATTATTAATAATGTTAATTACATTTGAAATATTTTAATTAATTATTTATTGTAATTTATGATATAACGTATACCGAGAAATACAAACAAATATGATGTTAGGTATGTACGCAGGCGGTCAAACAACTCTGTTAAACATTTTTTTTTATTATGTTTACTAGACTAGTTACAAAGAACTTTTTATATCTCAAGATGGCTGTATGGTGATGACAAAGGTGTTGATTTTGTGTCGCACATAGACATTTGTTTAAGCACAAATATTTGCGTCTCCCCGGTGTTTAATGTTCATTAAATGTGTGTTTGTTCGTGTGTTGCTTTAACTATTGTATGGTTATATTGAAGCAGTTGGTGGAGGTACCTTTTCCATAATAAAATTATGTCGACACTTTCACAGTTTATTTTTATTTTTAACTAGTAACCCGCCCCAGCTTCTCGTTGGTTGACAACTTTATATGTCGTTACATATAATATATACTCCCGAATTACTCTCTATTAAAAATCATTGCGTAGTTTTAAAGAATTTATTTATATGGCAGAAACCAGAAAGCGACTTCGTTTAAGGGTAACTAAAATTAACTTTTCCTGTTTTAAAATTTAGTTTATGTTAATATATTTATATTGATTAAGTTGCTGTTGCTAAGAAAGGAGAGTTTGTCCAGGGAATAGTGTTAATGTAGCATTGAGTAAGTTACTTCTAGAGCGAGGATTTTAGTCTAGTTTAGTTTTGAGGTAGAGCCAGTCCGTCTCATTAATAATCACGGAGTAGTGTACTCCAAGATTTAACCTGGTATTGTAGTCCTCATTAAAGTGCGATACAGACTATAATGTCAACTAAATTTACTCCTACGTTAGACCATATTTATGAATAAGATAATTTAGGCATAATTTTGTTTTTATCCCAACATTATTTTAACTCGATACTCTCTGCCTACCCCGTAAGGGACTTGGCGTGAAGATATGTATGTATGTATGTATGTATTATTTTAAGGAAACGAGTGTCTATTCATATGGCGGAAAAAGCATGGAAGTAATACAAACGAAATGAGAGCACTATGGAAAATGTGATGTTACGCGGACCTTATCCGCCATGACGTGCAAAAAAATGAGTGTAATATGTAGGTAATATTAACCTTTTACATACAAATACCCATATATTTTATATTTGTTCTATTTGTCTGTCTGTCCGTCTGTGTTCGTTCCGTCTTATCTCTGACATGACTGGACCGATGTTGACGGGACTTTCACTGGCAGGTAAATGGTATAAAAGAAGTATCTTAGGCTACTTTTATTTAAAAAAAATATTAAAAAAACCTTTTGAAAAATTACTACCATTTTTTAATTCCACGTGGACGAAGTTGCGGGCAAAGCTATTTAAAAATATGTTAATAATAATTTATATAAAGTAGAACACAGATGTCGCTATTAACATTCAAGCAACGAATTTAGCACACTACCCTCAGGGCGTACTATTACAAAATCGATGGCAGCAACTGTTTGTTTTATAACTGAGTTAATAGCACTTTGTAGCATTTAACTGTACTAAAATTTAAGTGTAAATTATAGTACGTTCATCATATATTCATTATTCGTATATTTCGATTGGATAACATAGTTGCACGTGCTAGCCGCAAACAAAGAAAAATATTCTGCGAGGCAGTTCATAATTTTTTTGAATGACTATTGTGTTGCCAACCTCGCGATTTTTACAACTTCACCGGGCTTTAACAGTTCATAAGAGTATATACATACATATTATACTGTCACAACGTGCTTGCTATTGTCGTATTTCGATGAAACGATTGAAACAAAAAAAAACACATATACGGCCGAATTGAGAAACCTCCTCCTTTTTGAAGTTTTTTTTTTATGTGAGAGGTCAACGGTTAACCACACGAATATCCTGGTACTAGGAGAAATGTCGCCTATAGACACCATAAAAAAGTAGTTCTTTCTTTTTGGCATAACATTTGGTGTTGTATTTGTCAGAATACAACACCAGAGGCATACAATACAATACAATACAATAACTCTTTATTGTGCAACAAATACAGATAAATTACAAATACATCAAATAAAACTTAAATTATAAGATACACAAAGGCGGCCTTATCGCCAAATCAGCGATCTCTTCCAGGCAACCCAAGTATGGAACAAGATTTAACAGAATACTGTGTAATGGTGCTCTTAAAAATATAAAAATGCATCTACTAATAGACAAAATAAATCATCCTAAAAGCAGAAACCTGTTTTAATTATAGGTATTAGAATTTAGAATGAGCAATATAAGTATTGATCACAGTGAACGCAGAAAGTGACGCTTTAACATACTTTTGAAAATATTAATATTTGGAGCTCTCCTGATATCTATGGGAAGAGAATTCCAAAGCCTCACTGCTTGCGAGGTAAAAGAGCGGCTATAGTAGTAAGTGTTACGAGAGGGAACTTGAAGAGTAAAATTATCACTGGACCTGAGAAATTTTACTTCACTGTTACAGAACTTAAATCTCTCCTTTAAATAATAAGGCGCAAATGGATCAAAGAGAATAGAGTATAGAAGAGACAGGATATGGCAGTTCCGGCGAACATTAATAGGCAACCACTTGAGCTTAGCACGAAATTCGGAAACGTGATCATATTTACGCAATGAAAATATGAATCTAATACAAAGATTTTCAAGACGCTCGAGTTTATTTATTTGCTCAACTGTAAGATTTACATAACTAGCGTCAGCATAATCTAAGATTGAAAGTAGCAGGGAATCAGCAAGCATAATCTTGGTAGGAATCGGGAGCAAAAAGCGAAGACGTTTCAACGAATTCCAAGCAAGCAAGCATATATACGCAAGAAGCTTAAAGATCATAAATTTATAAGCTTTCTTATATCTTATAGTAAGCGTCTATCTAGCTTATAGTAAGCTTCTATGATATAGGAAAAATTTACGACAGTAGGTAAATTGTAGAAGTGATGATGGTGATGGTATTTTTTTTATACCATATCAAATATATCAATACGGTATCAAGTGAGAGTTAGTTTTTTGAAAATGTCAATTGTTTTGAAAATGTTACTTGTTTTATTATATTTTTTTGCTGTTTAACTCTAGACGAAAAAAGAGGAGTGTTATGACGTGGACGTGTCTGTATGTGACTGCACTTATATTTAATATTGCATAAAAGTCCTTTATTTTTTTTGTTTAGAAGACCCCCAATAAAAAAAGAGAAGTGTAATAAGTTTAACGTCATTGTGTGTCTGTCTGAAGCATCTTAGCTCCTGAATGAATAGAGCGATTTCGATTTTTTTTGTTTGAAAGCTGATGTAATCGACATGATTCTAAACTAAATTGCAGATGTTTTGTTGGGGCTAGTTACGAGTATTATGTGTCTCTCTAAGGCATCTTAGCTCCTAAATGATTAGAGCGATTTCGATGCGGATTATTTTGTTTGAAATCTGATGTAATCGAGAAGGTTCTTAACTTAATTGCAAAAGTTTTACTTGTTTTTGAGGGCTAACTGAAAATATTGAAATTAATGTTTATCGTTGTATTTAGGGGGCATAGAAACCGTCCGGGCGGTTAAAATGTTAAAACAATTACGTTTACGTATACAGAGACGCATCAGTCTGTCACAGCTCAGAATATCCGGCCGGATATGAGTACCCAATGGAATTACATCCTTTAATTCATTTATTTATCTGTACGTGACCCCTGCAGCCTTCAACCACGCCCGGGGTTTTGAAGGAAGCATGTAAATGGAAAACCGAGTAGTCGATTCTCAAAAGTAGGTGGTTCTCAATTTGACAATCAATAACAAACCGATTTTGATAGTTTTTTTAGAATTATTGGTCACTAGATGTTGCCTGCGACTTCGGCCGTGTTTTCGCAGGAACCCGTTGTGAGATCGGGGTTGAAAGTAGCCTATAA
>NJDD01001406.1:95384-121953 GCA_002245505.1 Calephelis nemesis | reverse complement strand
TATTGGTCACTAGATGTTGTGTTTTCGCAGGAACCCGTTGTGAGATCGGGGTTGAAAGTAGCCTATAATATGTTAATTTCGGTCACAATTTTATTTTTTACTAGCTGACCCGGCAGACGTTGATCTGCTTTATTTTAATTTATTATCAAAAAAATGGGGTAAATCACCCTCATCGCTTAGGGTTATAAAAATAGATGTTAGCCGATTCTCACAAAATTTCATAAGAATCGGTCAAGCCGTTTCGGAGGAGTACAGTAACTAACACGGTAATTTTAAACAAAATTGCAGTAAGCGCGCATGTCTATGCTACGCTTCATTCAACGATATTTAATTTTGCGCCTGGAGATTTTTTAACTTTTTGATAACTCATTAGTTGTTAGTTTTTTCTGATTATGTAAAAGGTAATTTTGATCTAAATTACACGCGTAACGTATCTAACAGATTTATTTGATTAAAGGTTAATACTGTAATGTTAAAAATATGTTCTAAATTAACTCTTAATTTTACTGTCTTAAGTAAACGCAAAAAACATATACCACCGCTTACTTTTTTTGAGATATTCTATCGAAGAGGAAAAATCCCACCATACATTGTTTTCTTAAAACTAAAAAGGTTTTGGCAGCGTTTTCGAGGAAATCTCCCGATTGGCTTATTTTTGCCGACTTATTGAAATAACATCGTTGTAATATCGTTGGTTTGTATGTTGTTTGTACATAAACTTACTATACACTAAAACCTTCCCCAAGAATTGTTCTATCTATTGTTGAAAACCAAATGAAAATCCGTTCAGTACTTTTTGAGTAAATCGCGAACAGACAGACGCGGCAAGGGAATTTGTTTTATAATATGTATTGAATAAATTCAACACAAATATAGTGTCGTTCGTCCAGGGTGTTTCTAGCTATTTTTTTGAAATAATCTGGCATCCACATTTAAATCAGTTAGGTATTGTTGCTGCTGTGGTCATTTGGTATAGCGTCGGACTTAACTTCTTGAGATCCCAGGTTCGATTCCCAGGTCGGGCAACAAAAGAAAATTAGAAATTTTACTAAAAAAGCATTGCCCAGGATTGGATATGTGCCCGGTTGGCGACAGGCTTGCCACTGGGCTTGTGGGACTTAGTGTCTTCGGCTGGTCGTGAGTGCCCTAGTTGTGCCTCTGCCCACCTCTTCGGGGATATGGGCAACCGGGCACATATCATTCCTGAAAAACTTTATTTTTGTTGTCCGACCCGGGAATCGAACCCGGGTATTTTTTCCCCGTGTTGGTTTGGGCTCCTTTGCAGAATAGACCATCTGCCTTTCTGCTAGGCAGCTCGTAAAAGGCGAGCATAAGCTTGCCGTCACTAACAGCTTGACATCTGACTAGGTGGTAGAGTTTAGCATCGTCTCATCCGGATTAGTACCACCGCCTACCTATTCCTGCCGCCATAACGTCATGACGTGTTCCAGTTTGGGGAGTAAGGTAGCCTATAAACTTACTATTGATCTAGGCTTAACATTCCAGCCTCAGGTTGGCAACGCACCATTACCACCTTTAGTGTCTCTAGGCGGCGTGAATTTCTTACCATCAGGAAATCCGTCTGCTTGTTTGCCTTCTAATACCATAAAAAAGTCCAACACCTGTACCGCTAGACCACAGAGTAAATAAACATATACTGCGTATTTTTGTTTTGCTGAAATTGAAGTGAGCCATTTCAGTTTTAATTCGTTTAAATGTTACCTCGTATAGAAATATTTGTACCAACACTACACACGTATGACGTAATACTGTATAACACCGACACGGTTAACCGGATTATCCGGGGGGATGTGAGCAAGCAAATGCAATTATATCTCTAATTGATTAATTTGTCTGCAGCCGGGTCTCAGTGGAACATAGGAAAGGAAAACAATTTAGGTTTTTGCTCAAACATAAGAATTACTACATAGTACAAAACAAAGTCGCGTTTTCAGTCCCTATGTCCCTTTGCATCCTTAAATCTTTCAAATTACGCAACGAATTTTGATGCGGTTTTTAATAGATAAAGTTTTTAAAGAGAAAGGTTTATATGTATATTTTATACCCGTGCGAAGCCGGGACGAGCCACTAGTACAACATATTTTAATGTATAATCCAAATAATGTGATAAGTTAGCGAACAAACATATGGATCTCCTGATGGTTAGAGGCAACCGTGGCATATAGATACCATAAATGTTATAGGTGCGTCGCTATCTTGTTTCTGTGATGTAAGGCTAATGTTCAAGTCTACCGGCTACCCTACCCTCCGGATCAGAACATGACAGTCATTTTGGCGGCAGGAACAGGTAACGCGGTGGATCCTTACCCGGGCTGTGGCTGGTGCACTCTACTACCAGTGGTCTTATTGTTTTTATGAGCTACCTGGCAGAAAGGTAGCTAGCCTATTCTAATCTACGGACGACTAGTAGTAGTTTGTATTAGTAGTAATGAGGTAGCCAGTTGGTAACCGTGGCCTAAGGTATCGCGTATAATCCAGCGACGCACCAGAATCATCTTTGGTGTCGATAGTCCCCTGCCATCAGGAGATTAGCCTGCTTGTTCATTATCTTATAAGTCTTAGAACATATATTTCCTGGAATTAAACAAAAAATAACCTCCGGCAATTAGGTTTCTAACAGTAATTTAGCTAAGATTCATCTCGATTGTGTCAGAAAATTCGCATTGATCAATTCGTTTAGGAGCTACGAGCTCGTATCATGGGACAGCCACACTCACATACACATATACACCCACGTAAAACTTTATAACACTCCTCTTTTTTCGTGTGGGATAAAAAAGCACTGTGATATGAACCTCGATATTTTCTAAGACGAAGAGAACCCTAAGGAACAATTTTCTCCTTTCTATTGGATGTTTCCTTCCAAAAACATTTGAACCTTCATGTATGACTTATCGATTGGTTGCGTAAAGTTTGTATGAGGTTGGATTATGAACTTCATCGTCAAAGCATTAAGATACAATTTTGCTTGACAGCTTTTGACCTATATAGAGGTCAGAGTAATTCGCAACATTTTCGGAACTATACATAAAGACGGAAATGGGTATACATGTAGGTAGCCGGGTGCTTTTGGTGCCTATTTTATTTTCGTGTTCTAGATCAGGGCATTACGGGTAATGGTAGCCTAACAAAAGATAACTTCTTTTTATCTATCCTATATAAAATTATGACTTATCAAAAACTATTGTAAATTATGCCAGAGCAGACACTCTTAAAATTTATAAACAAAAAGACAAACAAAAATTGAAATATTTTAATTTTCAACTTAACTCTTAATTTCTTCTGTGCCCTAGGACTTTTTATGGTATTAGAACTCATACAAGCTGTCGAATTTCCCGATTATAAGAAATTCACGTTGCTTAGAGGCACCTAAGGTGGTAATTGTGCGTTGCAAACCTGAGGCTGGGATGTTAAGCCCAGCACAAGTAAGTTTACCGGCTACCTGATTCTCTGAACCGGAACACGTCAACAGCCAGGAATAGGTAAGGCGGTAGTACCAATCCGGACGACTCACTACGAAACTATACCACCTTGTCCGATGGCACAGTGTAAGTGACGGTAAGCCAATGCTTTTACGAGCTGCTTGGCAGGAAGGTAGATGGTCCATTTTGCAAAGGAGCCCGGACTAACGAGAGAAATATGGGACTGAGACGTCAAATTGAGTACTAAAGGGTAATCGTGACAATTTTTTGGATATGTATGCGCACCGGTCATATCTAAGGTGTCTATAGGCGATGGTTGTGCTATCATAATGGCCTGCTTGTTCAGAATTACAAAAGGTGACACATCGCTCGGAAGTGGGTTTCTGCCTTCAAGAATGAATGCCTGATTGATTATCAACAAAATATAACAAAATAAAAGTCGAATTTATAGGTTTTTTTAGTTATAAACTAGCTGTCCCGGCGAACTTCGCTCCACCCGTTCAGTTTGTATGGGAAAAAGTAAAATGTTGTTTTTCCTTGTTTCCTCGCAGGTTTTCCTGTTTTCTTATCTTTTAAACCTTCCCTGGACTTGAATAAATAATTCAAAACCAAAATTAGCGAAATCGGTTCAGCCGTTCTCGAGTTTTAGCGAGACTAACGAACAGCAACTGATTTTTATATATATAGATACTGTGGCAAGTAATAACTCATCGAAAAGTGTTAATTAAACGAAAATTTAAAAATTACTTAGATACTACAAATGTCAAACTGTAGGTTGATCAGCTTGGCGCTAGTATAACATAACGAAAAATAAAATATAACAATGGAAATTTAACTGAAAAAACTGAGCCATTTTTTAATCACCCATCTATAAAATCAGTGTTGCCATTATCCGAAGCAAACTGACGCATAAAAAAAGAAAAGCAGCACCGAGCAGCACCTGTCCTGTAGGCTGCGCCGACGGCGTCCTTTGTGCACAGATAACGTATCCCGCCATTACAAATGGTATCCGTTTCCGTTACTACACGACGTACTCGTAAATCATGTTTCGTTTTATTACTAGCTTGTATGTGAATCAGTCTGTGTAAATTTATATATTTTATGTCGAAAAAAGCGGTTAAAATAAAAAAAAGTGCCGTCTAAAACACAAAAGACTTTGGTGGTGGTAGAGTGCTCTATTGTATTTTACCTGGGTAGAGATCTACCACGTTAAAAACATTGAACAGATAAAAGTGACATATCGATAATATTTATGGTTTCTTTAGACCATGGTAGTATTGTAAAAGAAACACGTAGCTTGATTTCGGGTAATCAACTGATTTATTGACAGCCTGGACAAGTACAACAATACAAATAGTTAGAACTAGATGGCGCTAGCATTTACATTTTGATATGCAATTTTAACAGGTAGTCTCTTACCATCAAAGGTGTCAATCTTACTTACAGGTGGTAGAGTTTCGCAGCGACTCACAAGTCGCTTGGTACCCGGATTGGTACCACCGCCTTTCCTATTGATGCCACCATAACGTCATGACGTGTTCCGGTTTGGAGGGTAAGGTAGCTGGTAAACTTACTTTTGCTCGAGGCCTAACAACCTGGCCTCAGGTTGGCAACGCACCACCACCACCTTTGGTGTCCCTAGGCGGCGTGAATTTCTTACCATCAGGAAATCCGTCTGCTTGTTTGACTTTAAATATCATCTATAAAAAGGAGCCGTTTTTGTTATCCTATAGAAAAATCGAAACACCGTAGTGTGGAGACACACATTCCTGCCTTTACGGTCTTCGTCATTAGGAGCGCAATAAGCCAATCATTCTCCCTATATGACGGGGATCGGTGAAATAAAGCGTATTGTGTTTTTTTTTATTTTATTAGTAATTAAAAAAAAACACGAAGCGAAAAAGAAAGAAAGAAAATATATTTATTTGTGGAATATGCGTGTTGAAGTTGTTACAAAATTATTTATGCCTTCCAACATATTCTACCACATTGTGGTGTGCAAATGTGGTTTAATATATTTATAAAAGCAATAATAAGAACATCAAAACCTTCCTTGTATGTTTGAAAATAAAATTGGTAGGTATAACATTAAAGTAAGGACAGTAAATCATCTCTTGTGTCTTTGGAAATTATGTACTACATTGTTAGGACACTAAAACATCTACTGCTTCCTTGGAAAGAAAGAAAGAAATAATTTATTGCATGAATATCAGTTTGCCAAAACTGTTACATAATTTTTAAAGTAGGTAATGTATATTTAGTAAGTAAAATACATTAAATTTAATTACATTTATTAATTATGTCATTAAATTATAATATTATATACTACATTAATATATCGACGAGGAACACAAAAGAAGAACCTTTATACTGAAAGGTATAAGTTGTTAACTTTTTTTTTAATGATATTGGAAAGCATACAAGCAGACGGATTTTCCGATGAAAAGAAATTCACGCCGCCTAGAGACACTAAAGGTAGTAATGGTGCGTAGCCAACCTGTGGCCGGAATGTTAGGCCTCGAGCAAAATTAAGTTTACCGACTACCTTACCCTCCAAACCGGAACACGTCATAACGTTATGTCGGCAGGAATAGGTAAAGCGGTGGTGCTCATCCGGCTGAATCGCTGCGAAACTCTACCACCTAGCCAGATGTCACGGTGTTAGTGACGGTAAGCCTATGCTCGCCTTTTATGAGCTGTCTGGCAGGATGGCAGATGGTCTATTCTGCAAAGGAGCTCGGACCAACAAGGGGAAGACTGCTTGTTTATTTTTGTTTCAGTGTGTGTATAGTTAACTATAATTAGCAGAAGCAAAAGCTGCTTTCAAGTTAGAACAATTTATTTTACTGTAGAGCTTAAAAACGTTTGTAAAAATTGTCATCCACCATGACGCAAAACCCCCGCGAAAACACAAATCCCGCGGGATAGACAAGGGATTTATAGGGAAACTACAAATTTGATCAAACCGCTCCCGTAATTCAGAAATCCCTCAATATCTTTGGGATTACATTGAATATTGAATCGGGTGCGTTGGTTGCATAACCTTATTCATGTATAACGAAGAACCCTCAAGAGTTTATCCTAGAGCCATTGGCTGATGATGCATAATCAAATTTAGTGTATTTGGATATCGACGTCTAAAGGGCAAATTTGACTAATTGTTGGACTCAGAGATGTGAATAAATATTTAATCTATCATTAAGCCACAATTTTGTTTAGAAAATGTCGAGAGTGTCTTCACGCCCATGTCCCCGAACAGGTGGGTAGAGGCACAACCAGGACACCCACGACTAGCCGAAGACACTAAAGTCCCACAATGCGATAGGTGGCAAGCCTATCGCCAACCGGGCACATATCCAATCCCGAGCAACATTTTTTTTATTAAAAATGAATAAATGAAATGAATTAAAAATTTTAATAAAATTTAAATGTCGAGAGGTCTGATAAAAAGATAACTGATATCTCTGAGTGCGACCGTTTGCTAAAATTAAAAATAGAGTACAAGCAACGAAAAACCAATCGCACGATTCAATCTGTATCTTGTTATCCTTTTTAACCCCTGACGGAAAAGAGCATTATAAATATGACTTGTTTTGTATGTGTGCGTGTGTGTGTGTGTCGCATTATAACTATTGAGTATATGGTCAAATTTCGATACCGATTTCTTCGTTAGAAAGCTCACGTAATTGAGATTGATTTTTAGTTACATTACATAATAGGTATTTTAGTTTTGTCAGGGGTTCATTTTGGGATTGTTTCTGCTAAAAGATAGTTAACAAGCGGAAAAAATATGAAAAAAGCTGTTTTATGGTAAGAGACAACCGTCGCTTCAAAATACCATAAATGTTATTGATGCATGGACTTAGGATGCATGTGGAGGGTTTCCTCTAACTAACTT
Organism: Calephelis nemesis; assembly: GCA_002245505.1. Lineage (NCBI taxonomy): Eukaryota > Metazoa > Arthropoda > Insecta > Lepidoptera > Riodinidae > Calephelis > Calephelis nemesis. Next base: position 114,612 of record NJDD01001406.1, on the reverse strand, counting down.
GTCTTTTAGCACGAAACACGACAATGGCGAGAACAAAAGCTACGGCGGCTGGAATAGTTAAAGAAATGGGAGTAGGTATCTGTGTAAACTATTGCGCAACTCTACCATCCAGTTACATCGTCGAAATATTTGATAATTTCTATTGTTAATTGTGGCCGATATTTTATGCCTCGAGTTAAAGTAAGTTTACCGGCTACCTTACCCTCTGAACCGGAACACGCCCACGACAAGCATTGACGTTATGGCGACAGGAACAGGTAAGACGGTGGTACTAATCCTAGCGAGTTTCTGCGAAACTCTACCACCTAGTAGGATGTCACGGTGTCAGTGACTGTAAGCCTATGCTCGTCTTTGACGAGATGCCTGGCGGAAAGGCAGATGGTCTATTCTGCAAAAGAGCCCCGACCAACACGGGGAAAACCATATGAAGAGAAAACCAGCAATATATAGAAAAAACAATACAAACTGTTAATGACGTCGAGAAATACGAAGTTCACGATTTTTGCTAGTAAATTATTATTGATACGTAAAATAGAAAAAGTGGTTCGTAACTCAAACTATGAATATCGTCAATATTCGTCAGTAACATCATTAATAGACAGATGTTTTGCATAAATACAGATTATGCAGATGGTATAGGATGTATCATCCAATAAAGTGCACCAAACTGTACCATAATTGCATTACGTCCGTCCGTGTGTCACACTATCGCAATTTAATTTGGACGTGAATATTCCCTGTCTGGCGTCTGCTATATAGTAACGCTACTGCTACCTACCTACAAAGCAGTGGAATAAGTTATTTAGTCACTAACTACATATAGCTCATATTTTTTTGAACAGTAAAATATATAAAAATAAACAATTTGATTGATTTTCGCTTGTTTGGTATTGCGGCCCCGTGTTGGACTTGAAAAAGAAAATGTATTTTTTTAATTTTCTAATTAAAAAAAACGTTGCCCGTTGCTCGGAATTGAATTGGTGCCCCGTTAGTGATGGGGTTGACATCTAATTTATTGTGCGATGTGTCTACTCTACTTTTTAATTATTAAATTATTATTACCAGCAAATAACGTTGTCATTTATGGAAAAACTAGCTGCGCCCCGCGGTTTCACCCGCGTAAGTCCCAATCCCGCGGGAACTCCGGGATAAAAAGTAGTCTATATGTCATTCTGGGTCTTCAGCTACCTACATACCAAATTTCATCGTAATCGGCTTTGTAGTTTTTGCGTGAAAGAGTAACAAACATCCATACATACAAACTTTCGCATTTATAATATTAATAGGATAACTATTCATTATAACAACCATTATTTTTGTTTTTAAACTTTATCTCAATCATTGTTGGACAGCATTTCTTTCTTGAATAATTTATTTAGTTTTTTTGCAAATAAATGGATATATATAATTATAAAGAATAAAATACATCCTATTGTTTTGTTATACTATTTATAAGACTGTTATTGTTGCTAAAAGAACTTTGATCTTTACGCTACGTACGTGTATACTTATAATCTGACTTGTGTATAATATACGATGTCAGAGCAAAGAACCTTACAGGGTCTTAAATACCAGCTTACAAAAAGGCTTTTTAAAAGGGCAAATGTAATTCATATTTAATAAGGCACGTATTATCCCAGAGAAACAAAGAAAGCGCGATGTTAATATACGATATGAAAAGGACAAGAATAATCCAGGGTTACAAGTTAATGCTTCTATACAAATAAAAAATGTCACATAATTCGCCTTTTTTCGTTGTTCTACTAATAATGAAAAATGGCGCGCCAGCACCTCTTTATTAAAACGGATAATTTATTATTCCCCGTTGTTTAAATAGTTCTCGAAACTTTTTTCATTAAATGGACGTGTTTTGGGAAATTTTGTACATTACATTTTATAGGTTTCGACTTCCGGTCATGATGCTTATTTATGGGGTATTTGTTTTGTTATGAATTGAATAATAGATGTTATGACTTTATTATTAATAATAAAAAAATTTTTAGTTTCTTTTCTTTTTTTTTAGGTTAATTTGCCCCTTTCTGGATCCGGCTAAGACCTTTCGGCCATGCTGCCAAGTCTTCCGTAATAGTAATTTCTTTTTCGTATTAAAATTTTAGTCATTTCTTCAGTTTCTGAACATATTTTCTTCCCCTTTTTAAAAGTCATTTCCTTCACTAATACAAAGGTTATTTGAGTTCTTCAATACGTCTTTAGTTTTAATTTCTTGAAGTTTACATATTTGTTAATTTGTTTTATAGTACGTCACATTTTCACACAAATTATATAACCAAAATTCTGAACACCAAAATCATCTTCTTTCATGTTGGCGCCAAAACTTCTACGTCAGTACATAAAGTATTTTTATTATTATTTCTTTACCTCTTTACTTTATACTAGTCTTATATTATTATGTAATAAAACTATATCTTAATATTTCATGTCTTTTTCCCGTTTCGTCTTCAATTTTCTTTCTTGTTCAGGCCTCTGCCTCTTCTGTCGTGACAGAACACTACAATAGTCTTTCACTAGTATAGTTTATTTAATAAATCACATTTACACACAACTAAGTAATTTACACTTTAATTAATTTACAAATTATACATTTTTACATTATATTACATATTTTTAGCATAAAGATTGGAGGGAACCCTCGAAAAGCGCGCCTTCCCTCTCCGACCGTTCCCGCCAACCTCGTTTCTTTTCTTTCTTTCTTTAGGTTTTGGCCTTCACGTTAGTATTTTGCCATTTGTCAAGTAGAAATTTGCATCAAATTTTATAACAATTTTAATCAATTATAATTAATTATCGGTCATAAGTCGTCAGTAAGTCATGTCAGGCAGGCACGGCAGGTATAAACACGAAATTCAATAATTATGAAAAACTTCGACCATCTTTTCTCTCGATGGCGCCAAAACTCTACATTATGTTACATAGGCGATACAAAAAAATGTATAGATAGGTATTGTTTTTTTTATAACATTGGAAGGCAAACAAGCAGACGGATTTCCTGATGGTAAGAAATTCCCGCCGCCTAGAGACACCACAGGTGGTAATGGTGCGTTGCCAACCTGAGGCCGGGATGTTAGGCCTCGAGCAAAAGTAAGTTAACCTTCTACCTTACCCTCCGAACCGGAACACGTCATGACGTTATAACGCCGTATAATATGCCACTAAAATTGACTAATTTCACTCAATATAAACACGAAATTCAATAATTATGAAAAGTTACTACCATCTTCATTCACGATAGCGCCAAAAATCTTTTTAAAAGTTGTAAACTGTAAGTAAAAAAAATATATTTCAAGTTTTTTTATAGAATGTTATTACGCTTAACCTACCTACTTTTATTTAACTTAATTTCACTTACCCCTGATTTCAGACGTTTGATTAATGATATCAAATGTACATATTAAAAACATTAATCATGTTTAATAACGGAGGAAGGAAATATTTTTTTAACAAAATATGTTTATTTTTAATGAGAACAAATAGGGAAACGGATTTTCCTGTGGTTAGACGTACACGTCAGCTATAGACACCAAGAATGTTAATGATGCTTTGCCAATTACAGGCTGTAATACAAAGCCTTTTGGGTAAGTTACTTTATCAGCTACCTTACGATCCAAAACCAACACGACAAGCAATGACGGTAAGATGACATGAATGAGATGGTGACAAATCGGGCGTGCTACTACCACCGTTGGTGTCAAAATGCCACGTGTATTTTTACCAGCAGGGGATGCTTTTCCTTCTTTGCTTCCCTATAAAAAATAAAACAATGGTTACCAAAACAAGGGCCTACTACAATGACGTTTGTATAGGTATATCAACTACAAGATGCGCGCGTTATTCAATGTGCCTTTATTGTAAGCTTGTGACATTAGAAAAAGTAAAAAAAGGAAGATTTTTGGCGCAATCGTGAATGAAGATGGTCGTATTTTGTGTTTATATTGAGTGAAATTAGAATCTATACTTGCTATCGTCGGCACTTGGTGGAATTCCATTTTTATAAACACTTTGTTTGCAGTTAGCACTTGTACTTATCCACTGTATACTTTATTTAACACTTTCTGCTACTTTCTAGCCAACCGGTTTCACTGTTTACAGCATCATCAGGGCTTTTAAAACTAAAGATAAAAAGGACTTTTTGATTTAACGTTCGATACCTATTTAGTTAGATGTTACTGACAGTATGAAAAGAAAAACCAAGCAAATTACATACAAACTATCAGTACCTGTTAAAATGCAGTTCAACGTGTCGCCTAGTTGGCAATAATTATTAAATTGGATTGTATGTTTTTCTTAGCAATTACGCCATTAGCTTTGAATTATATTAATGGTTATTATTTCGTAACATAGGCCATAGTTCAGAGATAGTTCAGGGATGGTTTTAATTATAATCAGCATCAGACAAGTGTTTATGGAGTTATACTTAGTAATACGTGATTTTGTTTATTGCGACGACATAGTATTTATTAATGTATTACATTATGCAGTTTTATTGCGCTAAAAATATTTTGTTCGTTAACACCTACTAATAAAACAAAACTTTAGATTTTTCATAACATAGAATAGTAAACAGGAAGACCAATTTTCAAATATTAAGATTCGCACGCCATTTATAGATACCAAAGTTACATAGAGAGACTTGTTACATTCACCCTGCAGCCATTATCCCCGTAGGGGCTATTAGAAATGCAATTAATATATTTAGTCATTGGACGGAAGCCAACGATGATAAGTCAAATCCTGTGACAGGACGCCAGGCTAACAATAAATCAGCCAGATTTCATAATGATCATAGAAAGCCCATGTATGTGCCTCCGTCTCAAAGACTACCAGACAAGCCAAATTTTGAATCGATCTGTGCGGTCGTTATTGAATAACAAATAACACAAACAAATGTACCACATATCCTTATACATTTTCGCATTTATACATATTAAGATAATGAATTATAAAAAAGGGTAATATGGCCTAACCGGTTACATTTAAAGGGTTATGTATCCAGGGGGGTTACCATAAGCTCTTAAAACAGTACTATTTCAACAATACTAATTGTCAGTACTATTTCAACAATACTAATTGTCAGTCGAGAAAGACAACCTTATGTCGTATACCATAAAGTTGCTTATAAAGGCAGACATTTAGCAAGATGGAAATAATACTGCTTTAAGCGATCATGGTAGGGCCCCAGGACCTCATTTGCGTTTGCACTTGTACTATTAAGTAGGTATGCTTTCCTTTTGTCAATACCAATACAGCAACATTAAGGTTTTTTTAAATGTTTTATATAGCAACTTCTGGTATATTTAGCACTATCATTTATTCTGTGGATTTGATGAATTCGTTTTGATTTTTTTAAAGTGACAACTTAGAATTACAATTAGATATTAACACAAATTGGGCGAAAAAATAATTGGAATTTAGGATTACATAGAATAATCTTGCCAATCTAGCTCATTTACTACTGCTACCGGTTTTGGCAGTTAATCAAATTACTAGAAAAATCATTAAATAATCAAAAAAGCCAGTAGACAAATGGTATCACTGACAGTAACATCTAACTAAATAGGTATCGAACGTTAAATCAAAAAGTCCTTTTTAACTTTAGTTTTAAAAGCCCTGATGATGCTGTAAACAGTGAAACCGGTTGGCTAGAAAGTAGCAGAAAGTGTTAAATAAAGTATACAGTGGATAAGTACAAGTGTTAACTGCAAACAAAGTGTTGAGTGAAATTAGTTAATTTAGGTGGAAATTAGTTTAATATTGTTCAACGAAAGTGCACAAATGAAATAATCATGAAGAAATTAGTGTACCGTGAATTTCCTCGTTACCGCCAAACCTCCTAAAGTAAGCTTGTGTAAAGTGACCACCGCTTTACTCAAGACCCTGACGTGACTTTGTAAATAGTGACTAATAACTGTATAAGAATAATTAATACGGCAGACATGACGTATGAGAATTAATTAATACGGAAGACGTGGAAGCATGGCCTAAAGGTCTTAGCCGGCCCCAGAAAGGGGCAAATTAACTTAAAAAAAATGTGTTATATAATTTAAAATGTATAATTTGTAAATTAAATAAAGTGTAAATATTATTTAATTGTGTGTAAATGTGATTTAGTCAATAAACTATACTAGTGAAAGACTATTGTAGTGTTTTATCACGACAGAAGAGGCAGAGGCTTGAACAAGAAAGAAAATTGAAGACGAAATGAGAAAAAGACATGAAATATTAAGATATGGGTATATTATTACATAATATAAGACTCGAATAAAGTATAGAGGTAAAAAAATAATAATAAGAATACTTTATGCACTGACGTAGAAGTTTTGGCGCCATCATGAAAGAAGATGATTTTGGTGTTCAGAATTTTGGATTAATAATTTGTGTGAAAATAATCGTAATTAAAGGATGAGATATGTGATGATACAAGGATGTGTACTATAAAACAAATTAACAAATATGTAAACTTCAAGAAATTAAAACTAAAGACGTATCGAAGGACTCAAATAACCTTTGTATTAGTGAAGGAGTGACTTTTAAAAAGGGGAAGAAAATATGTTCAGAAACTGAAGATATTACTTTAAAATTTTAATACGAAAAACAATTTATTATTACCGAAGACTTGGCAGCATGTCCGAAAGGTCTAAGCCGGCCCCAGAAAGGGGCAAAATAACCTAAAAAAAAATTAAAAAAAAAGGTTGGCGGGAACGGTCGGAGGGGGAAGGCGCGCTTTTCGAGGGTTCCCTCCAATCTCTAAGCTAAAAATGTGTAATATAATTTAAAATGTATAATTTGTAAATTAAATAAAGTGTAAATATTATTTAATTGTGTGTAAATGTGATTTAGTCAATAAACTATACTAGTGAAAGACTATTGTAGTATTTTATCACGACAGAAGAGGCAGAGGCCTGAACAAGAAATAAAATTGAAGACGAAACTAGAAAAAGACCTGAAATATTAAGATATGGGTATATTACATTAAACAAGACTAGTATAAAACATAGAGGTAAAAAAAGAATAATACAAATACTTTTTGCACTGTCGTAGAAGTTTTGGCGCCAACATAAAAGAAGATGATTTTGGTGCTCAGAATTTTAGTTTTATAATATTATATGTGAAAATAATCGTAATTCAAGGATGTGATGTACTATAAAATAAATTAACGGAGAAACATAATATGTAAAATTCAAGAAATTAAAACTAAAGACGTATTGAAGGACTCAAATAACTAAGACAACTTAGTGAAGGAAATAACTTTTAAAAAGGGGAAGACAATATGTTAAGAAACTAAAGAAATTAATTTAAAATTTTAATATGAAAAAGAATATATTATTACGGAAGATATGGTAGCATGGCCTTAAGGTCTTAGCCGGCCCCATAAAGGGGCAAATTAACTTAAAAAAAAATTGAAATTGCTTCGAAATTTTATATGTAATATTTGTAATGAGTTTTGGCGGTATCTACAGAAATAGGGAAAGCGTTTTCCCTATTTATTGAATTTTTCGTACAGATTGAGTAAAATAAGTGAATTTTGGTGATGTTTTAGATAATATTGTTATTTTAACAAGCACAAGTAAAGTATTTATTAAGTCCCCATGTTGGTCCGGTCTCCTTTGCAGAATAGACTATCTGCCTTTCTGCCAGGCAGCTCGTAAAAGGCGAGCATAGGTTTATCGTCACTAGCACCGTGACATCAGAGTAGTAGAGTTTCGCAGCAATTCGCCCGGATTGGTATCACCGCCTTACCTATTCCTGCCGCCATATTATCAATGCTTACCGTTGACGTGTTCCGGTTCGGAGGGTAAAGTAGCCGGTAAACTAACTTTTGCTCGAGGCCTAACATCCCGGCCTCAGGTTGGCAGCGCACCATTACCACCTTTGGTGTCTCTAGGCGGCGTGAAGTTCTCAGGAAATCCGTCTGCTTGTTTGCCTTCCAATATCATATAAAAAAAAATTAGAGTAACGGTGTTGGCGCCAAACCTTACTCGACGAGTTTAGGTAATACTACTATTTTATCTGGGTCCCTGTTTTGACAGCTTTTAGCTACTTACGACTAATTTTGAATAATTTAAGTCCGATTTTGCAAAATCTGGTAATAAATTTATGCAAATTGTCCAATACTAAACAAAAGTCATTCCTGTGGTTAAATATAAAATTGTATGAAAAAATGGGTACTTTTATGTTTTTATTTATTTTTAGGGTACAGTACCTAGGTACTATTTAAATTATGCGCTTCGGCTTCAGAGTTTTTACACTTAATACTTTTATTTTTAAATTGGCTGACCCGTTCTAAATTTTGAGCGAAATGATAAATTAAGTGTAATAATAACTCTATATAGATATCTTTAATATAAATTCGGATTTCCGAAGCTTGACGAATATAGCCGAATTGCATAATTTAAAAAGTACTACTGTTGTTGAGAGTGAATAGTGAACGAAGACCTAAAGTGATGATTTATTCATATTATTTAGCTTTTTTTTGTTTTTAAAAAGCTAAATAGTTTTTATTAACAAAGGTGACTTGTTTCTTAAGGCAATTTATGTAGGTATGCACCACATTCTTTTGCTTTTCAAATAATTTAATAAACATTACAATTTCTAACACAGGAATATAACCTTTAAAAGGACTTTAAGATCCATAAATATGGGTTGGTTGTAATAGAGTATTGTATGTACTTATGTTGCAACGTGTAAAGGCCTGTGTACATTACCACGGCGGCCGAACCATGAGTATTATTTTATTTTGACTGCGATGCATTTGACCTTTGTTTGTATGTACTCTAAAACAGCTTGACCGATTTCTATGACATTTGAAATAAATTTAATAAAAGTCTATGGGGTACAATAGGTATACCTAGGTATGACTTATGAGAATAGTAAAGAAAAAATATATATTTTATACCATAAGGCAACAAACAGCGAAAAATAGCTTTTGGTTGTATATCACAATTCACAAATATGAATTTTGTGTCAATTAGTTTTTACGAAATTAGAAGGTAAGCTTACTAGACGGATGTCCAAAAGAATCGCCCATAATCACCAAAGGTGTAAAGGTGGTCAAGATGAGGCTGTGGTGTTAAGGAATTTGCGTAATTTTATTGGCTGTGTTACCCTACAATACATACTGGCACATTATTGTTGCGAGCACGGATGTTATATCGGTAACAGCTACCCTTGGGTATATTAATTAATTACTCTCTTGGTTTAAACCCAATCTACGCTAACTTTTTTCTTCATTTTTCTACAAATGTTTTTGGATGTTGGATCCAAGTTTTTGTTTCACCGTACAACGGCGTTTCGCAGCCGTGCCGTAGTTATGTATGTCGGCCGATAGGTTCAACGGAACGCGCCAAGGTTGTTGCTAAGTGCTCAGTCTCGAGCTGGGTACGCTCTCTGCTTTTAATAAGGTCTTTTTAACTCAGTACACAATCCTTTATAATATCCTATAAATAAATTATGAATTACTACAAGGGTAATACATGAGTCTGCATTAAAATTCCTGTAAAAAATGCATAAAAACTTTAAAAAATTTACATGATGCTAAATTGCACATAAAAAAAATATATAGCATATAATTAGAGAATGTAGGTATAACATGGAATACTGTATTGTATAATGTATATTCTATGTTTTTTTTTTGGGTTTGCTGAAAGGAATCTCTTTTGGAGATAAGAGATAATAATGAATAAGGCAACTTTGTACAATTTTACATTCACTTGTGTCTTGTGCTATGTTTGTCTACATAAAATAATTAAATAAATAAATTTAATATATTTAAGAATGTTAGTACTAGGATACTGGAATGCACGTGAAGATAACTTGTTTATCGACTTTAGTATGCTTTTTCTCAAACCACAAAAAACTTTACTGATTTTAATGTAGTTTTGGCTTTTTAAATCGTAGATATCAAACTTAACTCTGAGCAATAATTTAATAAAATAGGCAGAGCAAAAGGTTTGTTTGAATGAATATAATGATTGTTATATTTATTCATTTTGTTTTCAGTTAGTTGAATGATTAACAGAAATGGTTTATTTCATTCTCATTTTTATAAAAGTAGACACGGTAGGCTTAGAAAGCGGCTTGCTCTCTGACGATTTAAACTAATTTCGGTTTTAACCGATTTCACAATAGAAGATATTCTCGATTATAGGTTGTTTACGGGTATGCCAATACCGAATCGATTTTGATGGTTCTTTTTTGGGAAAAATAGACCTTACATTAAAATCTCTGCCTAGTGCCTACCCTATAAGGGATTTGTCGTGAAAATATGTATGTATGTTAGGAAAACCTCTCCTCTGTGGTCTAGCGGTTCAGTTGTTGGACTTGACTGCATGAGGTCCCGTGTTCGAATCCCAGGTCGGGCAACAAATAGAAAATTGGGTTTTTCCAATTAAAAAAAATTTGCTTGGGATAGGATATGTGGCGATAGGCTTGCCACCTATCACATTGTGGGACTTAGTATCTTCGGCTAGTCGTGGGTGCCTTAGTTGTGCCTCTGCCTGCTCAGACCACACATAAAATTGCAAGAGTAAAAATAAAAACAAATAAACAAGTAATAAAAGTTAGCTTATGTCTCATAAGAGCCAGCATTGCATTAGAGAAAATTAAAATTAAAATTTAAATAAAGTTCCAGCTAAAGACAGCTATAGCAATTTTTAATTGAACAAATATCAACTATTGTATAGATATTCTAGCGGCCTGCCCCGACTTCGCACGGGTGTAAAGTATACATATAAACCTTCCTCTTCGGTCGTGGGCGCCCTGGTTGTGCCTCTTCCTACCTCTTCGGGGATATGGGCGTGAAGATACTTACTTACTTACTTTATGTTAGGAAAAAAATTCAGGATAGTTTACTCACCCATCATATATTGTTATGAAATACATGTTATTTGTTTACTATAATGGTGGTTGTTAATATGCAGTAAAAACTGTACAGTAGTACTATTTAAATTATGCGTTTCGGCTATATTCGTCAAGCTTCGGAAATCCGAATGTATTTTAAAGATATCTACATAGAGTAGCTATTTTATAATTAATAGTTTCACTTAAATTTAGATTAGGGCAGCCAATTTAAAAATAAAAGTATGAAGTGTAAAAAGAGTAAAAAAGTGTAAAGCCGAAGCGCATAATTTAAATAGTAGAGAGAGTACTGTACCGTACATGTATGCACTGACTAAAGAGTTGTTATAATGCCTATTTTGTAGAATTTCACTGTCAAATAGCTGATGTGAGAATCATGATTGCCAAAATGGTTAATGATAAAGTATCCTTTTTGTCCTATCTTTAAATAGGGGGAGAAAGAGTAAAACCGGTCATTACCAACAAAACCACTGGTGGTAGAGTGCTGTGCAGGAACTTGTCTGGGTAGGTATTCCTATAACTAAACTATCGAGGCGGCAGGAATAGTATCCCGGCCGCCATAATGATAGTGTATCGGTGACTTTCAAATTAGGCCTGACACATTGGTGGTAATTTTGTTGAGCACTCACCAGAACAATTTTAAGTTATCGCTATCTTCTTTCAACAAAAGTAATAGAAAGAGACAAACCATTTTTAGTTTCATATCAGTCTGTACACCAAATTTCTATAGACGTTTAAAATAACGTTGTTTAATAACGACACACTTTAACATGTTCAGACTAATCTGTCATTTTTAAAATGTTCCGTCTCTTTTGTTTATGTTGCGTTTGAAAAAGATAGGATTCATCTCAATTAAATTTGGTCTGTGAACAGCAGAATCATCATCATTTCCTCCAGAACAGTGACATGCGTGTAATATCTATGGTTGTGTCTAACCATAAGAAAAGGCGCGTGTCTGCTGTCTTATCATATAATATAAATTTGATACGCAGGCGACTCCACGGGAAACTTCTAGTATTACATATTAGACACAGTTATTCGTTCTTGTCTAAAGAACAAGTACATTGGTATAACACAACCGTGCTAATGGGACATGACTATAGTTACCCAATAGATTATGGATCTAGGATCACAACGGTAATGTCAGCGAACCCAGACTGATCAAAATATTATTACATATTTCATAACGCGGCGGAAGACTTCTATACGGAATGAGTAGACATGCTTTATGAGCTAAAAACAAATTTCTTTTAAACCGGATAAGACTTGGAAAAATGAAGGTTATATGTTCGACTTCTATTTTCTTTTTCGTATGCTGATCGATTACTTCGTCGTTTGTGAACCGATTGAAATAGGTCTATTTTGAATAGCGTGCTTCCGAGGTGGTAATCTGCCATCAAGTCTAAATCTAATTATGAAATCCCAGAAAAAACGAGCAAAATGCTCGATTTTTGTGCACTTCGAATTGAAACTTAAGAAGTTATCGTAAGAGTAGCCGCTAACGCAATGAACCAAGACAAGACCAAGATTGAAGCCTTTAGATAGATATCAATAGTGTCTTACGCCCGTATGCCCAAAGAGGTGAATAGAGTTACAACTAGAAGACCCACAATTACGATAAGTCTCACAACGTGACCAAATCTATCGCCAACCCTGTTATATCCAAGCGTTGTTTTACAAGAAAATTGAAAAAAAAACATACTTTCTTTTTGTTACTCAACCTGGGTATCGAACCCAGGTCCTCATGAATTCAAGTCCAGCACCGCAACACTAGACAGAGGAAATAAATAATTTTTGTTCAATTTTTTTATGATAATGAAAGGCAAACAAGCAGACGGATTTCCTGGTGGTAAGAAATGCACGCCGCCTAGAAGAGAATAGAATAGAATATATTTTTATACAGATTCACCTTACAAGAGGCACTTGTGACGACACCATACTTGACTACACCAAAGAAACGACGTCTTGTAGAAACATCAAAAGTGGTAATGGTGCGAAGCCAACCTGAGGCCGGGATGTTAGGCCTCGAGCAAAAGTAAGTTTACCGGCTACCTTACCCTCCGAACTGGAACATGTCAACGGCAAGCATTGGACGTTATGGCGGCAGGAATAGGTAAAGCGGTGGTACCAATCCGGGCGAGTTCGAAACTCTACTACCTGGTAGGATGTCACGGTATTTGTGACGGTAAGCCATGCTCGCCTTTTACGAGCTGCTGGCAGGACAGATGGTCAATTCTGCAAAAGCATTTATGCGTATTTTTGCATAATAATCATGTCTACCAACGTACATAGAAGTTTTTGGATACAGGTTAGCAACCTCGCTTACGTCAAAATATGCATACGTCATTCCACGCCGTATGTCAGTTGTATAAAGTCTATAATCGTGTGCTACATTTTAGTTACTAAGCTCAATGATGCGTTAAACTTATTGATGTCATTTTAGTTTGGGTCGGCTGTTCAACTTCTTTAACCCATCTATGCACCAATTAAGCCATTCAAAAATGTACTTTGTTACTATAGCTTTAGAGTTAATTTTGTTTTACCAATTTTGAATGTAAATATTACATAAATGGTTGTATTGTATTCAAAATATTTGAAAAGGTCAGAAGAGTTAATGACTACAAAAAATATTTCCTTGGTTGCTATAAGGTTTTGCTATTTATAGCTTAGGTACCTATTTCTGTCAAATGTCGAAGCTATTCACTGTCGTGTTCCAGGTTCGGGACTTAGTCAAGAAATTAACAGTCACATATTGGATTAGGTACCATTAACATTGTAAGCTAAGAGTCTTTTTTGCTACGTTTTTAACGGAAAAAGAAAGTGTTATACTTAACTTATAATAATTGTGACGGGTCTGTGCGAGTGTGTTTGTCTGTCTGTGGAACATTGTCAAGGACTGGATCTGATGGTGGATATCCAGGGTTATAAATTATAATACTTAATTTTGTATACCTAGATGACTCACTTATTAAAATCAAAGTCGGTTTTTGCAGTTTTATTGTATTTAAATTTAAATTATCGTATTTATTGTACTAAACGTTTTAGGTTTAATAAAAATGTTTTATAATATCTATTCCTGGAGCACCGCCCCTAATTCACATTTTTATCTACCTAAGTATCTATCTACTTATATACTTATATATATATATAAAGAAAGTCGTGTTAGTTATGCTATTTATAGCTCAAGAACGTCTGAATCGATTTGGATAAAAATTGATGGTATGGTAGCTTAGCGCTAGAAGAAGGACATAGGTATGATACTATTGATCCCATTCGACTGCGAGAAAACTAGGAATAACAACATTTTGTTTTTCCCATACAAATTGAACGGGTAGAATGAAGTCCACCAGAACTAGTAAAACAGAATGCCTGCAAGTTTCAATTACACAAGTCCTAATAGTTTGGGAATACTCGTAAAGTGGATGTGACATATACCTACCTAGAGTACCGACGGCCAGACGTTTTAGCCGTTCGTCTGCGGAAGCCTAAAATCACTGTAAATTGAGTAATTAATATAACATTTCATACGTTTCTGGGAACATGTATATGTATAGCGATAACAATAAAAATAATTACCACCCATACAAATTACGCGCCAGAAAATCGATGACGCTAGAAGTTTTTCAATACAAATATATTTGGTTAGTTAATCGACTTTCAAAAAAGATGGTCACATGTGTAATTCCTACATTTGTGTGTGGGTGTATCTGTTATTATTGAACGGATCCACCGATTTCAATGTTTTGTTTTTGTTTCGATGTTTTGATTAAAAACTGACGTGATCGAAGGGGATTTTGACGGGGTACGTTTTTTATTTCTGTGTTTTTAATGAATTTAAATTTTTAATCATTATCAGACAATATAAAACACATATTAAGTTGCTCGACCCGCCCGTAATCAAGACCGAGACATCAAACACTGGACAATCGAATCCAAATCAAATTAAAAAAAATCCAAAAACCTACAACGAATCGACTAAACATAGATGTTACTAGTTTTTCCATCTTATGGCCGAGATCTTAAATCACTTGAGTAAGTTAAGAATACTATGAATACATTGCTAACCACGGAGTAATAATACTACTGGGGGTGACTCTCCAAACAAAGACCTGATTTCATTTAAAAATATTGCTAACTCTTTCTACTCTCTACTCTACTGTACCGACATTAGAGAGTCAGCAACATTTGGAAATGATATAAGGACTTTGTCAGAAGTGTAACCTCCAGTAGTATTATTGCTCCATAGTAAGACCTTTATTTGGCAGTACCTGTCTAGGGTATTAGTCTCTATCAAAACATTTTTTATTGAAAAATAAAAATGTCATGAGGTTAACACAGCAGGGCGCACAAAATAAACAAAATTTTATCGTAACTTTCTACTGACTTCATGGTAATATACAACAATATTTTAATTGGTCGTATATATTAAAGAAAATAAAATTAATATACAAGTGTTTTTAATTGGAAGCTACAGGAGTTATGGGGCATTAAACAGCTGGATTCAACAAGTTTATTTTGCTTGTCACAACGCGAAATAGGGTCACACAAGTGTTATAATGAATTCACATTACATTACAAGGGTATCTTAACGCCTTTATTCACGAAGAGGCAGGCAAAGGCAAAACAAGTACACCCATGACTAGCTGAAGACACTAAGACCCACAATGTGATAGAGGGCAAGCCTATCGTCAATCGGGGACAAATGAAATCAAGGGCAACGTTTATTAGAAAAATAAAAAAAACATATTTGAACGTTGAACGCGTGGTTAATGTTCCTACAGTAATATTTTTTGGAATAAAAACTATCCAATGTCAATGTGTTAATCAAATTTACATTCCATGTGTGTGCCAAATTTTATAAAAATCGTTCAGCAGTTTTTGCGTGAAGGAGTAACAAATAAACAAACATACAAACTTAAGTTTTTATAATATTAATAGGATAGAATTCCACCAAGTGCTGACGAGGAAGACTATAAATTTTATAAAAAAAACACATCTTTTTTTGCCCGATCCGGGGATCGAACCAGGGACCTTGCGGATTCAAATCTAACACCGGACTGCTATACCACAGAGGCAAATGGTACCTACTGGTAAAAGTAATTTCATGTTTTTCAACAATAGATAGCTATAGGTATGCTATGATCTTATTAAAATTGTTTTAGGAAACTTTATAAAAATGACTGTCCGATCTAACTAGGTCCCATATAGCGAACACCAGCACCGGACCTCTAAACTTCAGAGACTTTTCCAGAATGACTGTTTTAGGAAGTGAATTCCTTCTTGTACTGTTCTAAACCTAAAAAGAAGAACTCTAATAATAATGGAAACTCTAATAATAATCGGAAGTCGGAATAATGACAAAGTGTATGATAAATATTAATTAATAATTTTGATATCACTCGGCGCTTATACAAAAATGGGACCCTAGGTCAGTCTAGTTCGTAAAAGTGGTTAGCAAATTTTAGTATCTACACATAAAAGGTCACAAGTATATACGAGTGTTAGTGCATAGGTTTAAACATTAAGTGCATGGGTCATAAAGTGCGGAAACCGCATAGTGCGGTCGGCCGGCGGGTGCGGTTACGTTGCGGTCGGGGGCGAAATGTTCCCAAATACCTAGCGGTTTGCATACTTAGGTAATGTCTGGTATATTGTTCTAAATACATTTATGCTTCTTTTTATGGAAGCCTTAGGATTGCAGTTCTAAGATAATAAAGCATTTATTGTAACAATTAATTTAAAGTGTTAACAATGTAATCCTATCATTTTAGTTTTGTAACAAAACATTAAACAAATCTGTCCTACGAGTTTATCTAACCCTAAAGGAAGCAAATTGTATGTTAAAATTGTGGATTTTATAGAAAAAATAAATAGCAAAACCCTGCTTATAGAGGTCAGCAGTAAAAAGTCAGGTGAAACCCGGTCAAGAAGTATATGTTAAGAGAAATACTAAATAAAACAACAACCTGATAATCAACCCTCTCGATGGTGCTTAACTATTCAAAGAAAAAATCAGTGGCAAAATAATTTCAGGTGTAAGTAAGGATCTTCACGCCCATATCCCCGAAAGGCTAGGCAGAGGCACCCGCGACTAGCCGAAGACACTAAGTCCAACAATGTGATGGGTGAAGACTGAAGAGCATATAGCCAATCGGGCACATATTCAATCCCGAGCAACATTTTTTTTATTAGAAAATTGGAAAAAACAAATTTAATTTTTGCTACCCGACCCAGGAATTCAAACCCAGGACCTCATGAGGTCAAGTCCAACACTTGGACCGCTAGACCACAATGGCGAAATGAAAAAAATGGTCGTAAAGTTACCAATTAAAATAACTTATGGGAGCTTCATATTCATACGATTGGGTAGGTAGGTACCTACCTTATTTTATAAATTGCGCGTCACGTCGTTTGTCCGCGATGGACTCCTAAACTACTAAACCGATTTTAAGCAATTTTGCACAGCATATGCATTTTAATCAAACTAGAAAGATAGAATAGCGTATATCTCAATTTGTCGAAGCTATAAAGGAGCAGAAGATCATCTTTAGCTTGTAACGGGTAGGTACCAAATTTCTGTCTTGTATTCTTGAATCTCCCATAAACGAATAGGTATATCTTGAGTAATATAAAATGCAAATAAAAGTCCGATAAAATTGTAAATGCCACGAGGTTAGCAACACATTAAAAAGTAAACAATTATAGGAGAATAATAGTGATTGGTAGGTAGGTTGTTAAAATTAACCTACTCATAAATGTCTGTTGAAAAACAGCGCTCGATCCAGGGGGGTTAGAATGAACCACCGTCGTCTTGAAACGAACGTTCGTTTCGGGCCGCTTATAAATGTCAAACTCAAAAAGCGTAGAACGTTCGCGCCAAACAAAACGTGACGTCGGCGATAGACGTTAGACGTCTGACAATTGACAAATAAAAATTTGATATTGACGTGTTTTAAGTCGTGTCGTCATAGACAAAATTTTGTTTTTCCATACAAATTCAGTCATTACCCTTCGTTCACACGATATCGCTTCAAGTTATGATTGTTCTAGCTTTATAAAAAACGATAACGTTTTGAAACGAAACGCATCGTCCAAGCGAAACGACGCGATCGCGCCGAGACGAAAGTGCACATTCTAACCCCCCTGCTTTTAAGTCGCTTCGAGTAAATAACATTTGCCGCCTTTTACACATGCGCTATTCCATAGATGGTGTAATTTTAACCTACATAAAAAAATCCCTGCCGATATTTCTGAAATAAAATAAGCTTTGTTTTAAGATAAATTTGAAAAACAGTTACGTAGACTTACAGAAGTACTTAAATTTGCCGTTCCGGGCATTTGCCTCGTTTGCCACACCCCTAGTTCGGGCGCTGTTTAAAAAATTTACTTTTTGGGCTTGCACTTTAAAGGGCTAAATATTTATCTTTTTAACTCAGGGTTGCATCGCCCTTTAACAGAAGCCACAACAGAATTAGAATATTTCCACCACCAAATTTAACAAAGGAATGTACAAGCGACCCGTAATATTGAAATATGTAGTTAGGTAAGTCCTTTTTTTTTAAATTTTTTTTTTAGGTTAATTTGCCCCTTTCTGGGGTCGGCTAAGACCTTTCGGCCATGCTGCCAAGTCTTCCGTAATAGTAAATTCTTTTTCGTATTAAAATTTTAAAGTAATTTCTTCAGTTTCTGAACATATTGTCTTCCCCTTTTTAAAAGTCATTTCGGTTGGGGTGTATTCACTAATACAAAGGTTATTTGAGTTCTTCAATACGTCTTTAGTTTTAATTTCTTGAAGTTTACATATTTGTTAATTTGTTAGTACGTCACATCCTTAAATTACGATTATTTTCACACAAATTATAAAACCAAAATTCTGAACACCAAAATCAACTTCTTTCATGTTGGCGCCAAAACTTCTACGTCAGTACATAAAGTATTTTTATTATTATTTTTTTACCTTTATACTTTACATAAGTCTTATATTATGTAATAAACTCATATCTTAATAGGTATTTCATGTTTTTTTTCCGTTTCGTCTTCAATTTCCTTTCTTGTTCAGGCCTCTGCCTCTTCTGTCGTGATAGAACACTACAATAGTTTTTCACTAGTATAGTTTATTTAATAAATCACATTTACACACAACTAAGTAATTTACACTTTAACTAGTTTACAAATTATACATTTTTACATTATATTACATATTTTTAGCTTAAAGATTGGAGGGAACCCTCGAAAAGCGCGCCTTCCCTCTCCGACCGTTCCCGCCAACCTACTTTTTTTTTAGGTTAATTTGCCCCTTTCTGGAGCCGGCTAAGACCTTTCGGCCATGCTGCCAAGTCTTCCGTAATAATAAATT
>NJDD01001406.1:56394-81636 GCA_002245505.1 Calephelis nemesis | reverse complement strand
CAAACACTTTTATAGCAGAGATGGCGGCAAGAGGGTTTTTAACAAAACTGTCAAACGTCATCACGTAGTGAGAAGTTGAGAACGCGGCAATTTCAAATTACTACAACAGTAATAGACAATTAATACATATGACTTGGCTTTTGAAAGTTTCTAAACCTCCTACTCCCGTGCGTTTTGTTCAAATCATCAGAAAATTCAAACATGGACTTATTGGCATACAATAAGCCCGCCGTACTTTAATCTGACGCTCGAGTATGTTTTCAAGCAAAAAAAAATAGACAGACAACCCTACATGCGCGTCTCTATGTAGAGAATTGATACATAATGGAGGTGTTCAACAATGGTACAGGGTATCTCCCATATCTTAATCTGACGCGCCTGAGTTAGTCCAAAAATCCCCTCTTGGGCTCCACTACTACAAACCTATCGCCAACTTTCGACATAAGTGTCCGACGTATCCAATCCCGAGAACATTGTTTTTGTTAGAAAAGAAAAAAAAACACATTTCGAGTACCTTTCCTATTCCTACCACCACGACTTTGTAATGTTCTGGGCTGGTAGGGTAGCTAGTATACTTGCACAAAAAGCCTATCATCCCGGCTACAGAATAAGGATTCACCTATAATGTGAATATATAGGCCACCAGGAGACCGTGTGACGTGTTTTCACTGACCTCTTACATAAAAAACTAGTAACCCGACCTGGAAATCGAACCCTGTAGTCGACTGTAGTCAACCATTAGACAAAGGACGCTATAAAATAAAATAAGTTCAAGTCTTTACTTTTATCAAAAAAAAAGTATCTTCACGCTCATATTCCCGAAGAGGTAGGCAGAGGCACAACCAGGACACTTACGACTAGCCGAAGACACTAAGTCGCACAATGTGATAGGTGGCAAGCCTATCGCCAACCGGGCACATTTTCAATCCCGACCAACATTTTTTTATTAGAAAAATCCAATTTTCTTTTTGTTGGTCAACTCGGGATTCAAACCCGGGACCTCACGCAGTCAAGTCCAACACCCGGACCGTTAGACCACAGAGGCGATTTACTACTACTTTTATCTAACTTTACAGTATTCATCGATTTGTTTTTTTATCAAGAGATAAACATGGTTTTATCAAGAGATTTGTTTTATAACAAGTAGGAAAAACAATAGCATAATGTTAAAGCGATAATACAAAGCCAGTTATTCCATTATTGAAATATATGCTAATAAGCAAATTGATTGCTACTAATTTAGCATCTATTAAAATAATCATTGGTTACGTACCATTCTGTGTTGCAACGCTAATAGACAATAAAAAAATGAAAATGCTAATAACGCTATTTGTGTAGAATTAATTTGCGAAAAAACTTTTGCTGTTATAGCGTGGCGAAAAAATTTAAATAAAAAAGATAAAATATCTTACGACTACACTCTGATACCTCAATATTTTTTTTAATATGTCATTAAGCCATATTTTATACTAAATAGTGGCTATATGATAGATTTTATGTTATTTAACGTCTCTAAGTATAACCGTTAGGTACTAAATGCCCCGGAATATCGTTCCGCCTGCGCCAGGCTTGTGGAATGTGATTTTCCACAGGATGATGGATGGAAAGACGAAGGTTACAATATGTTCGATTTTTGTATTTTTTTTTATTTCTATTTTATTTATAAATTTAATAATGCGATTTCTTATCCGATTCCTGAACTTTTTTTTTGGTTTAAAGAACGTACTTCTGAGATGCCCCCTTACCAGCAAGTCCAAGATGATATAATTATTTATATGGAAGTTGGTTTTAAGTTTTTCTGCGCTTAATTTTTTTAACTGAAGTTTTGAAACCTTTTTTTCATTCAAATTTTTAATTGTTGCTAAAAATACAGACAAATACAAAAACGAAATAATGTAAAACGGTGCAGTGTTTTTTGGATTATGCTTAATTCAAAATTCGTAAAAATCACTGCGAAAATTCACTAATCGTAGTTTTTTTCATAAAAGTGATGGAATAATGTAGGTAAATACTATTATACTGTAGGTAGAGGCTTCCACTTAACATGTTTCTTATAACTACTATCACAACCGTTATACCTATCATAACAATAAGTACCTACTTATAATCATTAGTTATTTTTGCCAAAACCTTTCTAATATTATGTTGTCTTTGCTAATACCAATAATTGTACAAAGCTCAACACTACCTCAACACTTTTGAGCTGGAAAGTAGGTAAGTAACACAAATTATTTGGAGATGGTTTTGAAAATGGTTTTGGATCGGAAGGGAACAAATTATTCTAAACTAGTGCTTTATTATAACAACAAAAAAGAAAAAAATCGATTCCAAATTTGAATTAGTGTGCTAATAAAAACTTATGAGGGGACTTGTTTTCGAAATTCAAAAAAGCGGCCTCGCATGGCATGAATGAATCGGTCGCGTGTAGCGACAGTGACCTTGCCTAGTACTCGACTGGGCTGTTGCACCGCACGCGCTCAGCTCACTTCCCCCCGCACGCAAATTATTGAGCTCGCGCTTTCCCCTGCTGCACTTCCTTCCTGTCTGCTCCCCTCGCATTTGAGATTATGAAATTGGAATCATTCACATTCTTTCATCTTTTTTTACAAATAAGGGCAACGACTTTAAACCACACATTTAGTGGAGAAGTTCGTATCGATTCTGCACGTAAAGCAATGTGATATACCTACTTCTTTGAACTTTTAAGACTTAAAAACTATTCTAATAATTATTTCAGAACCCATTGTTCTTATACCTATACCACTGACGCTAGCCCTAGATAATTCCTGCTGTTAAACCTCTTATAAATCCTTAAAACACTCCTTTTACAAAATATCATCTCAAAATATAGGTAGGTACGTATGGCAAGTTAGTTAATAATTTTAATAAAAACCACATTTTGTACCAAACAGCTATCATTTTTATAATTCTACTACAAATTATTCATTAACGTTTTTGCATGTTATCTTGAATTAAATAATTTTATAAATGTAAAAACTGAGAATGATAATTATAAACGCTTTTGTGGGATTTTTAACTTAATGTTACTCTTTTTACTATTTCTTTAACGTATAATTTTATACTTCAATAAATAAAACCTTTTTTTCTTTATGATATATCAGAAATTGTTGAATTTAAAAGAAATTGTTGTGAATTTAAAACAAATTTTGCCACACGAAAAGGAAACAGAAAAGATAGAGTTAGCAAAATCGCTATTTTAAGTACTCAGGCTTAGGTACCAGGTTTGAATGAAATGGAAGGAGATACAAAAGATGCGTATTTCTGTGCTTTTGAAAGCTATTCGTTGATTTCGGCATTGAAATGGTTGTACGTATTGAAATACATGGTTGTAAGAACGAAGGTAAATGAACGAATGTAGAGATTTTTAGAGAGAGAGTAGAGAGCAACCTTTTCATTCAAAACCACCCTTGTAGAGGCAAAATAATTATCATTCAAAAAAGATACTAAATGTTAACTCCAGGCATCTAATGCTCTGTAGCTTTAGTAGAGCGTCGTCATGAAGAGACAAAGGTTAAGGGTTTTATTTATCCTTATCTGGGGTAAAGTGGTTTCTTTCTTTAAACATTTGTGGGAACCGTTTTAGATGTGAACCCTGATGATTAGTATGAAAATTCGTATATCTTAGTGTTTTCGGCTAATTGTGGGTGCCCTGGTGTGGTCCTACCTACATCTTTGGGGATATGGGCGTGAAGATACTTACTTACTTTTTTAATTCATATATCTGTAGTCATATAAATACTATCCATGCTAATATTATAAATGCGAAAGTATGTCTGTTTGTTACGTTTTAACGGCGATATCCCAGCGATTTAGTTCAATTGCAACTAAATTCGTAATACATGTAATTACAAATACAAGTTCAAAGGCTGTTTTTTCAAAAAATCAACCACTAAAGGACGGAATTTCGAACTATCAACGGAGGCTGGCACCTACATGGGGACGGATATCATCAAGCACTCTTTAAAATTTAAAAGTAGCTCCGTAAGGCGTGAAAAATTGTAGACGTCATTAACCTGTTTTCCCGTGTGACCGTAAATGACAGTGCTCATCACGGTAGTTGACGGCGTTCGTGCATGGTTGGCTAACTTAGATGTGACGACGTTTTAAGTAATAAGTAATTTTTTTTTATAAAAGATTCTCAACTCTGTATGTTTGTTACAACGCCGACAATTATGTATGGATTTTGATGATAATTTTTTTTAACAGATTAAACAACATGGAAACATGGATAGAAACAAATGGTTACAAAAGAAATACCATATTTAAAATGTATCTAGGTACCTTGTATTAACGTATAATTTATTTGGAAGAACCGTTTACTTATTTGAAAACATTTTAAACATTTATTTTCCTTAAGCAGGTTTATTAGCTATACCTATGAATGTGTTTGCCCTTTACACATATGAATAACTAGTAGTTAGATATTTTATAAAATGCCTAGGCATCTACATGCATTACAAAGGATATTTTGTATATTACATAGATCTCAGTATATAATTAATCCCTATTTAACTTTTTCAAGAGCGAGGCCACCTCACTCAAGTATTTTCTATATATTTAGTACTTACCTAAGTACAATTTTAGTTAATATTTTTAAACTTTATTGTTATTTTCCATTATTTTCATACTTTAAAGTTACAACGACTTCGGTTTTGGTTATATTTCTTCCCTAACTTTTGCAATTCTTTGTTAAGATAATTACAAAAAAATAGGAAATCGTGCAAAAACTACCAAGCAAAAGAGCCATGGCTTATATTGTACAACTTACGTCTTACGTAACACTATCTATGGCCCGTTTGGTAGATTTTGCACAATTTTGTCATGTTTTTTTTTTATAAAAATCTTACACTATCTAGCAAAAGAGCCATATACCGAGTAGGTATTTTATAACTTATGAATTATGGTTTGCGGATACTGTGCTTGTTTGATTTTGCCAAAATCTATTATGTTTTCGTAAAAATCTTCACAAAGTATTATAAGTATACATAATATTACTGCATATAGTATAGATTGTCGGTATTATATACCTATAGTTATATAACAATTACTAAAAGAAAAACGCTAACTATTAAAAGAAAACAAAACATGCGAATGTTACCATTTACATGAAATAAAAATTATAGTGGTTGAAGGAATAGTTGCATAATATTATGAAAGCATAGGGGTTTGTGAGGGTGATTCTAATTGATAGCTTTATAATTTAATTAAAACCTTTAAAAAGCTTTAGTCCTTAATTTGATTCTCACGTTAATATGTAAGTGATGACCCCATCGTCCACTGGTGGAAAATCTTCTGTGTTACCTTTTTTTTATGATATTGGAAGGCAAACAAGCACACTGATTTCCTGATGTTAAGAAATTCACGCCGCCTAGAGACACCAAAGGTGGTAATGGTGCGTTGCCAACCTGAGGCCGGGATGTTAGGTCTCGAGCAAAAATATGTTTACCGGCTACCTTACCCTCCAAACTGAACACGTCATGACGTTTTGGCGGCGGGAATAGGTCAGGCGGTGGTACCAATCCGGGTGAATCGCTGCGAAACTCTACCACCTAATCAGATGTCACGGTGTTAGTGACAGTAAGCCTATGCTCGCTTTTTACGAGCTGCCTGGCAGGAAGGCGGATGGTCTATTCTGCAAAGGAGCCCGGACCAACACGGGACCTTCTTCACAAAATTAGCACAAAGCTAGTCACTTAATAGCATATAACACGAATATTCATATTCAAGGGAAACAATCCATCAAATACATCTGAAAAATGTTTTTAAAATAAAAGAATTATGTATTTGTTTTATGTTATGACAAAGAAGACGCATTTCCTGAAGTTGTTATTGGGGCGTTGCCAACTATTAGTTATTGTTAATCTAAAGCTGGCATCTCAAGCCCCCTGTATAAGTTTCTATTTACCTTTGAAACTGGAATACTAATATGGCGAGCACTGATGTTTTGGAGATGGTAAAATGCTCTATTGTACCTACTGAATCAACCGAGTCGCTTAACGAGTCTGATTATGCTAGTAGACTTTGTAAATAAATTCACGAGTGATGGGTTCGTTGCTTCCCTACAAAATAGTCAAAAGCAGCCAGTAAAAATTGTTTAAGAATATTTTCTCGTATCACGAATCAAACATATACTTATATCTAAAATAGCCGTCTGGCTTCAGCCTTTATAAGGCCCTAGGGTCTGCTAGATATGCAAAGTCTAGATCCCCGATAACCGCGTTTGACGCCCAAACAATGTTCCCCTATCTGCATGATCAAGCATGGTAAATCCTCTATGTAGTATATATGTACTGTATTTATTCGTCGGTTTTTGATCAGGAGTCTAGTAGGGTTACTATTGAAACTCGATTTCATGCAAATTGAAAATTGGAATCGGATTTTATTCTCTTGAACACAACCCTAGTGGATTATAAACATTAAGTAAATAATCTATAGAGATAAAAATAAATGACCGTTTCGCGTGGTCATCGCATTGCGTCTTAACGCATGCACTAATTTAGCTAATTCTTTTTTTGTTGTATTGGTTATTAATAGAAGAAGATTCTTATGAAAATAAATACTGAGAAAATAGCAGAGAAAATGGGGAAAACAATGCTTTAATCTAAACAAACTGTTAGTAGCTATTGATGTCAAGCGTAACAAAGTTCGCCAGGTTGGCTAGTAAACAATAAATTTCAAGCCGACCCGAAAACTTCGTATTGCTTGATATTAATAACATTTTGCATTTGGGAAAAATGAAAGTATCGTTTTTCCTATTCCTTTCAATTTTCCATTTTTTTCATATGACTACTCCAGACAGTAACTAACACAAAAAATAATTAGTTTAAATTAGTCCATTCGTTTACGCTTGATGCGATGGTCAAGGGAAGGAGGCCTTTTTTACATACACATATATCTTATTTGTTGTATTGTTTTGGAACTACTGGTAATAATTCAACAGCATAGTGTTCAAGAGTACAAAATGACACAAACCCGATTATAATTTCCGATTTGCTTGAAATCGAGATCCAAGAGTAACACTACAGGTTCGATTTTCGACAAGATTTTTGTAGTGAATAGCTGATGGGTAATGGTTCATTTGAATTCTTAACGAGTTTTAGGTTTAATTCGTTATTAAATATACCTCACGAGGCTATTATTATTATATATATTATATATTGGATATTTGAAAGACTGTAATTTTATACGTCTAGGTACATGTACATAAAGTAAAGCAAAGAAATTTTTTACTACAACAACAAAACTTATAATAATTCGAGAACTGCTGGACCGATTTTAAAAATATTTCGTTTCCTGGATTCGTCTTAGCCCTAAATGATAATTACTATTAAAATATTAGAAAAATCGGACGGGCGGTATGAAATTTATCTAAAACAGCTAATGAGGAATATTTATGACTAATTACTGTACTTTTTAATCTTGATTTACCAACTGGAATAAAAATGATTACCAAAATGGTAGAGTTCAGCGAACGCTTAAAATACTTCTCAGTTATTTAAATGTTTCATGAATTATTGTAACTTTAATTGCTACTTCATTACATTTCTAAAGATCTTTACGCTAAGTCACTTCCGTGCTAGGCAGAGAATATTGAGTCCAAAATGTCGCTTCCTTCTTCTTTTACATTTATTAATCTTTTCTCACAAACACGCTTCAGAAACTCTTGACACCAATCTCGGATAAAACCCGAATGATTTGATCTTGGAATTAACATTTTATTCTGTAAAATTAAATAAAAAAATAAAAATTAGATGACTCTATGTAAACTTGGTCATAAAAAATATCTCAGGTTTTGTTGATTTTGCATCTTTTGTAAATATTTTTTAAAACTTCGTTTCACATCTTTGAACAAAATAAATTATTTATTATATTAAAACGAAACATAAATATTT
The DNA here is from genome assembly GCA_002245505.1 of Calephelis nemesis. Classification (NCBI taxonomy): domain Eukaryota; kingdom Metazoa; phylum Arthropoda; class Insecta; order Lepidoptera; family Riodinidae; genus Calephelis; species Calephelis nemesis. The sequence goes on along the minus strand of NJDD01001406.1, from coordinate 73,723 downwards.
AACTACGAAACTTTAAATCTGAGAAAACTATCATAAATTTTCTTAACTTTAATATCTCCTAGAAACTAATTTATAATAACAATTTACGTCTTAATATTAGTACGTTTTAGTTCATTCGTTCAATTTAGTTTATCATTACTACTCATTAACAAGATCTTTGTGTTGCTCTAAAGTATAATAAAAAAACTCTAATTGTAGAGTCCTGCGATTTGTTTCGGTTGAAACCAGCGTCACAGTTTGTTAAAGTAATAACGTCAGTGTTTGCAACTATCGTGTTCCAGATTGGAGAGTATGTTCCAGAATAAATATTGCAACACAAGAAGCTTAAGTTTTTAACGTAAAGGAAACGTATTTAGTGGAAGACAGTGTGATTTTTTAACATTAGGTACAAAATTTGTTGACTTTCGTTTTTTTTTTCATATCCTATATAGTTCAAAAATAGTTTTATCCTACACCGTTAATATTTTTTAAGCAAAAAATGTTATTTTTTGCTTAAAAAATAATTATCCGCACATAGGAGTTGAAGCTGCAACTTTTCGCTGACAACACTCAAACAGTAGAGCTACTGTGGATGTTATTCATACGTTGACATAATCGGAGGATATTATATTCACTACATTATACATAAAACCTTTCTCTTGTGTCACTCTATCTACGAAAAACCGCAACAAAATCCGTTGCGTAGTTTTAAAAGATCTAAGCATAAGGACAGATAGCGGAAAGCAACTTTGTTTTATACTACGTAGTGATTCCGAAGTCCATTTTTAAATTTACGTAGGTAGATACATACCTACTATTTATATAAAAGTTCCGCATCGACTTTTATAATTGATAGAATAGAATAGTACGTTAAACCCCAACCTCTTCTTCCTGTATAAATAAAGAAACCGCTCACGTAGGTACATCACGAGCGAGACAAATCAATACCTATTCCTCTCACAAGTTATCGTATGTCTTAGACAGATCGATAGCATCTTATATTCTTGAAAATCGATGTCGTGCCTTCGTCCTACATCCGCAAGACCCAAGGGAGCATGTAGTCGCCTGTTTTGAATTTATAAGTGTGCAACAGCTGATCGCGTAGTTGCCACACCGCCACGCCTCCGCGCCGCGGCGTTGCCGCTACGTCAACTGAGCCTCGGGCAATCGACCGACCCCTCTCCCCGCTCGGCTAGGTACATTCTACATTTCTCAACGCTGAACACGAATAGTTGGCCCTTTTAAAGGCGGTGGGAAAGGTTTAGGACAATTTTTGCGCTAAAACCTAAAACAAGAAAGTTTTCTCATATTGATCGTGAGACCAATATATAATTTTATAGTGAACTATTTTTTTCCAAAGCGAGATTTTTGCAAAAGTATTTTTTCTAAGAACGTAAGCAACTGCAAGTATATTTAAGGTCACTTACACATTCTCTGGTTACATAATTTTATATTAAGTTAACTGTCAAAAAAAGGTGATTTAACCGTGTTAATTACTTAATCCAGGAACTTGCAAGTGGCCCTAGACTCTTTTATGGTATTTTATTACTTATTTTATCAATCATCAAAACCACAAATTTATTTTGAAAATGTGACTTAATGACTGATTTAAAGAGGATTGACGTCTCTGAATGCGACCTTAAGTAGGTATATCATATAAATAACCTTTGAGAATTTTCTCAATTTCCCTTGGATCCCATTAGATTTGGTGGCAATAAAATCCCTAAAGTACACTCTTTCTAATAAGAAAAAGAATTTTTAAAATCTGTTTATAAAATGGCGAAGAAATAAGTTAACATACTTAAAAAAATATTGGAGTGAAACATAGGCATAACATTCTGCTTTTTTGAAGTCTGTAAAAATATTTTGTCAAAAACTGCCTCATTAGTACTTAACATATTAAAAGACATATAGATTTCATGATAAATTCCGAGTATAGAGAACAAAACTTACTAGATGGTAGAGTTTCGCAGCGACTTCTCCGGATTGGTACCACCGCCTTACTTATTTCTGCCGTCATAACGTCATGAGTGTTCCGGTTCGGAGGGTAAGGTAGCCGGTAAACTTACTTTTGCTCGAGGCCTAATATCCCGGCCTCAGGTTGGCAACGCACCATTACCACCTTTGGTGTCTCTAGGTGGCGGGAATTTCTTATCATCAGAAAATCCGTTTGCTTGTTTGGCTTCCAATATCATAAAAAAAACTTTAACGGTGTGTTGCGAACTTGAAGCTGTGATCTTCAACTTCTCGCTTTTGTTTTATCAAAACTTGATCCTTAAAAGTTGAAAGTGGCAAGCAATTCAAATTGGAGTGACTCTAGAACTATTTATTTAGATATATACTGAGAGTATTTATAGATTAATTTGTGAATTTTGTTCATGAATCATGATGACAAACACAGATAATGAATCATAATTAATTTATGTAGAGGCTGTAAAAACGTCAGTCTTAGTCTTTGAAGACATATTAAATTTATTACAGATCTGTGTATCCGCCTGCCAAAATTTTAGGTTAGTCTAGGTTAAAACTTCTTTTATTGAGACTATTTGTTTAACGCAGCTTGACCTGCTTTTACCGGGCCTACATGTACTAGAAAATCTATCCGTATAATAAAAATGTAGAATGGATAAATGCTGTATTCTACAGATATTTAAAAAATAGTGCACACGATTAAAAAAGGGGTAGCAGAACACAGTTTTAGAATTCTTGTTTGTATTTATCTTGACCGCTGAACCAATCGTAACGAAATTTGGTAGGCAAGGTCCAAGGAATCCAAAAAAGGAAACCTATGTTCCAAGAAAGCCTATGGGCTACTTTTTATTCCGGGAGTACTTTGGAAGGGTTAGAGATCAACTTTAATAAATAAGGCTATAATTTATTAACCATATACAATGACCAAATAAATTGAAATCCGGAATGTAGAGAAACATTTGAATGTAGAAATCACCTTAAGCCGGAGTTAGGATTTTGTAATGAATTTAAAATAAGTACACTAATGTTATGAATGCGAAAGTTTATATCGGATTAGCGTTTACTGCAAGCAGTCTCCAACTAAGGGTTGATTTCACCAATCATTTTGAAAACCGAGTTAAGTAAATCTAAGTTCAGCGTTAACAAGTTTAATTATCGGTTGTAGTCCCGTTAATAAACTACTGCAAGAACTCTTTTAAAATAAAATTCTTATCTTCATCTCGTGAGAATCTATTTACTACTTAAAATAGTCTAATGATAAAATATTTATAGTAACCAAAATTTTTCTGACAATAAAATTAACATGATGAGATAGACACTCTTGACAACAAAATTCTTGTAATGTTGATCTCATTTCAATTCCACGGCGAAATCCAGCCAAAGTCGCGGCTACAGCTAGTAACTACATAAACACATTTTTTTTCAAGAATTTAAAGACACATTTTATATATTATTCAGTATAAACAAACAAAAAAGAAACAACTCAAAATGTAGAGTAAAATAAAGTTTTGCACTACTACTAGGTACTAAATTTAAGTCAAGCAACTTAATTTAAATAGAGCATCTGAATTTAAAACATGTTTAAATGGAACATCAAAATTTAAATTGAATTAAAATAAAGCAAATAAAATTTGTATCAAATTTTAACTCGATAGTGGAACATTTAGTACTAGTAGTTGCCTGTGGCAAAGGCCACATATGACAAAATAGATCTGAACTAGCCCATTTCGTGTCACTCGACATTAAAAACTACTAACAATTTGTTTGGAAAAAATAAAGTATTACTTTTCCTATTTTCCCTGGAATTTTCCCCATTTCTCTTCATAAAAACCTCCTGACAATAACTTACATGACAAAAATAAATAATCAATATCTGTCCATTTGCCTATGCGTTATGTGCTGACAACAAAGATAGGATTGATTTTTGTTCTCATTATTTAAACCCGAAGCGAAGTTTTTCAAGTTTGCGTATCCCTAGGCTCCCCAGGAGAGTACCCAGGGCCTAAGTAAAAAAAAAGTCTTTTCAACACAAACCCGTCGATGACGATGTCAAGGATTTTACGGAGTATTTACATACTCTTTTGATTTAAAAATGAAGACGTTATGAAGGTATGACATTTTTTCATATTAGAGACGAGAAAAGACCCTGAAATCAGTATTTTGAGACAATATCAAACACATTGAAAATATAGTCACGTGCATACTTATTATGTACGTTGCGTAGGTTAAGATGTTTTCCGACAAACTTTGTCATTTCGATGTCGATGTAACACTGAATTAGATCATTTTACATAATTTAACTCTATTTTTAGATAACGAAATTTAAGAGGCCGGCGACGGTTTATTTAAACTCATTTTTTAAGAATATACTTATTATATTACATATTATAGATACGACTTATTCCTCTTTTAGAAATTGCTATTTATTGTCTGATTCTATAGAGATAGAGGGTATGTAACTGTATTAATGTTTTCTATAGAACACTACACAAATGATATTTTCAAAAAAACAGTAGAAACATACTAATTCTAGCTGAAAAATGTATTTCTAAACTACTGTTGATATTTTTTTTTCATGTAACGTAAAATATTTTTTAGAAATTATAAATATAATGAAAGGCAATTTATTTAATATTCACAAATCTAGTTAAATCTAATAATATTAACCCAATATATTTCATTGATTTACACATGCAAATGATATTATAATCACTCTTGTGTAAAAATTTGCTAGTCGCCGACACCTTAATTTTAGGAGCCCTTTGAAAGAATTTAGTTGAACTGACAACTTGCCAACAGAGAGCCAGGGAACAAGGTTTCACGCTGGCATGTCGTTTTTTTTATTTTTTAGTCACTACAAAACCTTTCAGGTTCAGCCCGGGCGACAAACCTTTTTGACGTTGCTTTGAGTCCTTTTTCCGACCGAGTTCAAAGCTGTCTAATGCCAGCACTCGATAAAGCAGCGTTATCGGCAATGCACTCCCAATTTAAAAGGCGCCAAGTTTTACATAGAAAGTATTACATATTTAGTTCCTATAATTATTTTTTTATTTCACATAATTTTACACGAAAAGCCACTTGCGAACTAAGTGCTATCTATAACCAAACCAGGTTTTATTAATTGAAGTAGTAGTTCATAGCTTAACAAAAAAAAAGTGAACAAAAAGCTATTTACTTATTTATTTTACACAGCGAGAAAAAACAAAAAAATAACACGTTGCAAAAGGCAAGCTTATCTCTTTTTATAATTTCTTTTCTTTATATAGTTATTTCAAACCAGGTTTAATTAATTGAAGTAGAAATTTAACAAAATATGAACACAAATTTAAAGATTATTTATTTATTTTAGTAATACTTTTTGTAAGTGATAGCCCATTCGCTATTCTTCAAATATAACACAATACCGGTGGATACTGACTACTGAGCTCTACACATAAAATACTGAATCTATACACAAAAATATAATAAAAATGAATTTCCATTTCGCGTGTTCATCGCGTCACGCCTATAGAATGGAACAAATTTGCTAATCCTTTTTTTGTTGTGTTAGCTATTGTTAGAAGAAGGTTTTTATGAAATGAAAAACTGGGAAAATTACGGGGGAAATGAGAGAAATAGTAGTATTCTTTATTTTTTTCATGCAAATTTCATTAACAATGGCGAGCGTTACGAAGTTCGCCGGCTCGGCTAGTTCAATATAAAATTACATACATATTTTTAATCTATACAACTAGTAGAACCGGTTTTTCTGACATTATTTTTTACATTATTTGGCGGTGTGAAATGTACGATCTTTTTCTTTTCTTACATCTACTATACAAGAAATATTTAATTAAAAACAATCTAGCACTTTCAAGGAAAAGCGATCACAAACACATAAAGACCAACATCAATAAAATAACAAATACTTTCGATTTCGCCTTTTACTTTTTTACAGAAATCTAACAAGAAAAACAAGCTTTGTATGATTGTTTAGAGAGATATAAACAAATGTAAAGATAGAGATCAAAAAGCCCATCCACCCATTCCACTGTTTGACGTTCAGCAGAAATCAATACTGAACGTTTATTACTTTATGTATCTAAAATCGGTCTATCTAATCTGTATGCATAGATTTCTAGATGGTTCTACAAGTTAATTGAAAATGGTAGAGTTCTGCTGATAGAGACTGGCGGTGATACTGCTGTTAACCTTAAATTTATTTAAAGTGCATCTTTTTTCAATAAAATACAAAGAAAAGAGATGGAAAGTTTTAGTCGTGTCACATTATAGACATGTCATGTACGTTTTAAACGTTTTCGAACGGACGATTTAGGCCAGCTACACATATTCAAAATACTTTGTTACAGAAAAATCAAAAAGGTATTCCGTAAAATACAACACAATATTTTCTTCAATATGGAATCTAAAGCTCAGTTGAACGGTACTGGTCATTGACTACACATATAAGAAAAAAAGTTGCCATTACTGGGTCACATAAAAATGGAAAATAAATAGTTATATTACTAGTTAATTGTTATATAGGTATAAATTGTAGTTTCGAAATGTCCAGAAACATTTTTAGTTATACATACAAAATTACTATCAAAAGGGTTCAGCAGTTTAGGAGGAATTAGATGACAAAGATACGTACAATTTTTTTTTATTGAGATTATGATCTTCGCTACGAGCTACGAAAGGCTACGAAGATGAAAATTTGTAATCACCTAAGCGTTGTCGCTTTCCGCTGTGTGTTCCTATGTATGCTTATATCTTTAAATCTACGTAATGGATTTTTATGCGGTTTTTTAATAGATAGAGTGCTTCAAGAGGAAAATGTATATGTATAATAACACCGAAGTTTTTCCACCAGCGCGAAGCTGGGATTGGCTGCTAGTCTCGTATATTTTCGAAGCATGGCGTTTTATTTTAATTATTTATCAGGTCTAGTGGCAGAATATAGTGACCGTGAAAAAATCGTTTACCAACTAATAACCTACAGGTACCTCACAAATTTTATGAATTTAGAAAATGTGTCAAAGTGAAATTGTACCAAAAAGGTTACTACACAATATTCCAGGACAAGTTACACAAATTGAATCTTACCCTAAAGTAAGCAAATTATGTGCTTGTGTTATGGGTGTTAGTCAACGGTTCTAATACAAAGAAATACTTAAATAGATACCAGAATAAATTGATAAACACCAAGACCCGGAAATGCAGACATCTAAATGTTCATCACACAAATGCCTGCCCCCGTCGGGAATCGAACCCGAGCCTCGCGGTTGATCGGTGTATTTAGACATGTACGCCAGCCACTCGACCAACGAGGCGGTCAAAACAATTGCTGAATATTTATCGGATAGGAGTGTTTGGAATTAATCGCTCATCATAGCAATCTCTTTTAAAATCATAATGATGTATAGGTATGATGTATTATTACAAAATTTGTACAGAATAAACTGAGTTTCTTGCCGGATCTTTTCTGCGTGTGGCAGCGTTCCGATCCGGTGGCAGTTTTAGTGTTATATTGACTCGTCACAAGTTCTTCATGTAAATTGTGTGTGAAATAAAAGATTTTCTATTATATTTTGTTCAATAAAATATTATTGATATGACAACAAAAAAATTAACACATTATATCGAACAACTGTTGAATTTTTTTCGGTGTTACAATTATTTAAATCTTTCGCGGAAAACTGTTAAGATATCGAGATAAAAATTAGCCTACGTCCTTGTCAAAGGCTTAATATATTTATATGTCAAATTTCAACAAAATTGCTTATGCCAATTTGACAGAAAACCCTTTCAAATATACAAAAATACAAAGTTACATTAAAAAGTAAAGACATACAAATATCTTCCCGAATAACAAATTAATTTATTACTTGGGAAAAGTTACAGAAAAACAGTGTTTTAAGCTGTATACTATTAATATTTATGTGAATGTTTACATGGATGAATGTTTGTAATTAAATCATACAAAGACTGACGGCATAAAGAAAGATTATAATCTGGAAAATATCTAAGCTTTTTTATATCTCTGGAAACTACGATTTCGACGTGAATTGAGTCGCGGATAACGCTCAAGATCCGATGATTCCATGCCATGGCCAGAGTTTGGACGTTTAGTAAAAGCTGCAACTTCGCAGCCTGCTTCTAACTTTAGTACGAAGGATGGGGCTACTACTAACTTTGGTTTGTCGTGGCTCTGACAGGTTTCGATAGCAAAGTTGTAATAAGATATGTAGGAGTTTGAACTGTCGTAGCTATATCGCTGAGGAGATGGCTTCTAATACTGATGACTGAAAAGAAGTTTACATGGTGGTATTTGTGTGGAAATCAAAAGATTAGTTAAAATACTAGACCAGAAATATGGCGAGGTTTTTAGCTTTTGCAAATATACCAAAGGACATTTAAGGTACCATACAAAATTTGAGAAACAATTCGGAATCGATAACACTTTCGATCTCTAAATTATTTAAAAATTAAAAACAAATCAACTTATAATGTAACCATCTACCACAAAATATAAGTTGCTGCAACTGATTCCCACCGCCAGCAGTCGCAATCGCAGGCTGGTGATGTCTGGACTCAGACTAGGTACGACATAGCGTGACAGCAAGTGAAGCTGTTTTGCGAACTGTTTTAAATGAATGTTTACAAAAGTAAATTTAATATTTGGCAATATTATATAAAATGCTATACCATTTAAGCCTTTAACCCCTTATATTAAAATTTGGTCGGTCCTTTCAAAGTAACCTTGTATACATCACTACATAGATTTAACAATGCAAAGGGACAAAGACGCTTCCTCTGTCCCTTTGTGTGGTTAAATCTTTAAAACTACACAACGGATTTTGGTGCGGTTTTTTTAATAAATAAAGTGATCGAAGAGGAAGGTTTATATGTATACTTTACACCCGTGCGAAGTCGGGGCAGGCCGCTAGAATATCTATACAATAGTTGATATTTGTTCAATTAAAAATTGCTATAGCTGTCTTTAGCTGGAACTTTATTTAAATTTAAATTTTCTCTAATGCAATGCTGGCTCTTATGAGAGATAAGCTAACTTTTATTACTTGTTTATTTGTTTTTATTTTTACTCTTGCAATTTTATGTGTGGTCTGAGCAGGCAGAGGCACAACTAAGGCACCCACGACTAGCCGAAGACACTAAGTCCCACAATTTGATAGGTGGCTATCGCCAACCGGGCACATTTCCAATCCCGAGCAACATTTTTTTATCAGAAAATTGTAAAAACTCAGGAATCGAACCCGGAACCTCCTGCGGTCAAGTCCAACATCTGAACCGTTAGACCACAGACACAGAGGCGACTAAAAAAAATGAAAATTAATTTTAATTCAATATTCAACATAGAACATCGTCTGTTGGATTAGCTAGTTTGTAATACCTAAGATATTTTAAATACAGCACTTGTCCCGTACTTGGGATAAATTTCAACAAATTGCAAAGAAAGAAAAAGTTTAGTGATAGGAAATTTGCCGGGTCGGCTAGTAATAAATATCAAAAATAGGCAGCAATCCTATCGCCAATCGGGCACTTATCCAATACACGGCTAAGTCGTTTTTAATAGAAAATTGGAAAAACGCATTTTAAGTTGTCCGATCTGGAAATCGAACCTGGGTCACGTAGTCAACCACTACAAGACAGAGGCGATATACTCGTAACTAAATACACGTTTAGAGTCCTTTGTGTGTATATCTATGTGCCATTCGTTCCACACACCAGTCATTGTTTAATAGAAAGCGACGCCATTGTGTTTATGTGTAATGTGTATACACAGACCTACATACGTCGAGTTTCTCACTATGGCCTGCTGGTTCTAGTGCCCGGTATGAGTTACCGTGCAAGTTTGTCTTTATGTATGTAGATTTCCTTTTTCAAACTTATTTTTCATTCGACTTCAAAAAGGAGTTTTTACATGGATGAATAATCGCTGCTGTGTTCTGGTGGTCTAGGTGTTGGACTTGACTGCATGAAGTCCCGGGTGCAATTTCCGGATCGGGAAACAAAAAGAAAATTTGGTTTTTCCAATTTTCTAACAAAAAAACGTTGCTCGGGATTGGATTTCGAACTAAAAGAGTCGGGTGTGTGGTCTAGCGGTTCAGTTGTTGGACTTGACTGTCTCAGGTCCCGGGTTCGAATATTTTACTAAGAAAATTGGGGTTTTCCAATTTTCTAATAAAAAAAAACGTTGCTCGAGATTGGATATGTGCCCGGTTGGCGGTAGGCTTGCCACCTAACACATTGTGGGACTTAGTGTCTTTGGCTAGTCGTGGATGCCTTGGTTGTGCCTCTGCCTATCTCTTCGGCGTATATGGGCGTGAAGATACTTACTTACTTTTAAATACATGTAACTTTACGTCCGTCACATATCGTACACGTATCTTAAGGGTCCGTTAAGAGGTAGGCATATTTTTATGTAAGCTAATCGATTTCTCTTAACAGATTTAAACTATTTTTTTTATTTAAAAGAGCATACCTAATAGTTAGTCCCATTGCCTTTAAGTCAAGATCTGATGATGGAGTTGAAGGTATTCGATAAAATACTCAATTTTTGTGTACTTGGACGTATGCATTAAAATCAGTTTCTTGTATTTTTACTGCTTTTAAATTATAAAGCATATTAACATAACATACTTAAGGCGGGTACGCGTTTTACATTCTCTATGAACTAATCTTTGGGCTAACAGAAAAAAATGTGGCAAAGTGCGAGTCTTACTTATGATTTAATTTCAAACCCTTAAGTGGACAACGCACCGTTTTTGGGTGTCTAAAAGTATGTATTTTTACTAACTCAATAACTTAAAAAAAATTTTTGGCTTTTTTATGTGATAAGATACCCATGGGCTATAGATACTATAGATGTTCTGTGACATTAGACGATTTAACTATGTGTCCTGTCCTTTGGCCGAGGTATTAGGCCTATTGTGCTAGTAATTGTGACTTTTTTTTATTATTTGTATGATATTGGAAGGCAAACAAGCAGACGGATTTCTTGATGATAAGAAATTCACGCCGCCTAGAGATACCAAAGGTGGTTATGATGCGTTGCCAATCTAAGATCGGGATGTTCGGCATCGAGTAAAAATAAGTTTACCAGCTACCCTATTCTCCGAATCGAAACACGTTAACGGCAAGCACTGACGTTATGGCGGCAGGAATAGGCACGTAAAGGAATAGGTAAGACCAACACATAGGGAAAAACGAATTTCCACCTCCACGAAGGTTGCCATCCAGTCAAATAAAAAGTTAGCAACTGACGTAACGCCCGTCGGCAGAGGTAGAAGGCGATCCACAGTCGGGAAGACACAGTGATAGGTGGCTAACCTGTCGATAACCAAACACATATCCAAGTCTGAGCAAAGTTTATTTTATTAGAAAAATAAAGAAAAGTTTGTACCGAAAAAATTAAAATATCGTTTTTCGAACTTCGTTCCACCCGTTCAGTTTGTATGGGAAAAATCAAAATGTCGTTTTTCCTAGTTTCCTCGCTATTGTAAGGGATAAAATGTACCCCATGTCCTTCTTTCGGTTTTAAGCTACCTCCCCTTCAACTTTCAGCCTAATCGGTTTAACTATCACGACTGATTCATCTTTCATATTTTTTTTGTTTTTATTGTTCTTAAGGTGTATTCTGCTATTCGGGGCAAAGACAAATCCAACGAACCAAAAGCTATGAAAATTGGTCCTGCAGGTCTCGAGTTATACTTTCTTATATATAGATTATATATATGGAATATATAAATTATATATTCTTATATATACATTGAAAAATGTATTATATTTTTTGTTGCCCGACCAGGAAATCGAACCCAGTAGGTACCTTATGAAGACGAGTCTAAAACCACTAGATCAAAGAGGCGACTAACCATAATAATAAAAGTAACCAAATAAATCATAATCTCGAAAGAAAATGTATATTTATGAACAAAAATGAGTTCAAAAGCAAAGGTCAAGTTGCATTTCAATGTAAGTTTGTTGAACTGAATTGCTCAACGAAATAGCGTGTAACTTTTACCGAAAGTGCCGCTACTAATTTAATTTTTAAATGTCATTCTTCCGTTAATTACAAGTTTGAGTGATTAAGCAATTCTTTAATTGTAGTTACTATTGTTAATACTCTGGCTTTGCTTGGCCAGAAAATTTCCATATCATTGTGTGTTAAAGAAAACTTCTTTTTAGGATATTGGAAGGCAAACAAGTAGACGGATATCCTGATAGTAAGAAATTCACGTCACCTAGAGACACCAAAGGTTCGTTGCCAACCTGATACCGGGATGTTAAGCCTCAAGCAAAAGTAAACCGGCTATATTATTCGGCGAACTGAAACACATCAACGGCAAGCACTGACGTTATGGCGGCAGGAATAGTTAAAACGATGGTACTAATCCGGGGGCTGCGAAACTCGACTTTCTAGTCTTTCATGGTGCTAGCGACGGTAAGCCTATGCTCGCCTTTTACGAGCTGCCTGGCAAGAAGGCAAATCTATTCTGCAAGGAAGACTGGATTAACAACGGAAAAAGTATGCGGTAATACCATTGGTAAACGGGTTGATCTAAAAAACTGCTGAGATATTGTGGAATATGACATTTGATAGCAGGGATGTTAAGTGCGGAATGCAAATCGGAAGTTAGGATAGAATATATTAGATACTTTCTATATCCAAGATTTTTACTCCTAAACACGAAAAAAATGTTTTGGTTAAGAGGTAAACGAACAAGCGTCCCCGTGTTCGTCGGGCTCCTTTGCTAAATTTACCATCTGTCTTCCTGCCAGGCAGCTCGTAAAATGCGAGCATAGGCTTGCCGTCACTAACACCGTGACATCTGACTAAGTGGTAGAGTTTCGCAGCGACTCACCAGGATTGGTACCAACGCCTTACCTATTCCTGCCGCCATAAACTCATGACGTGTTCCGATTTGGAGGGTAAGGGCTACCTTACCTTAAAGCTACTTTTACTCGAGGCCTATCTTCAGGTTAATATCGCATCGTCACCACCTTTGGTGTCTCTAGGCGGCGTGAATTTCTTACCGTCAGGAAATCCATCTGCTTGTTTGCCTTTCAGTATCATAAAAAAAAGCGCACGGTTTATAACTGGCTGAATGTATGAATATGAAAAATTACGGGTAAAAGAACACTAAATTTCAGTATTAATAGGAATTTGTAATAGTTTTTAGTTTCGGTTACAGTCGAAACTGAGAGTAAGGCTTTAACTTTCGGTTTAGATTTCGGTTTCGGCTGAAAAACCTATTTCATTCCGACTCTACTATTCTATCCACACCATGGCATACAATAGCACGCAAGAAATGGTAAGTAAGGCAATTATACCAAACGAGACATATTCTCCGACCTACTAAGTGTTGTTATTTTATCAGAATCGTCACTGGAAACCTAAAGTTTTTGCATTAAGGGCTTAACTTTCGATTTTGGTTTCGGTTTCGGTTGAAAACCGGTTTCGTTCAGACTCTACTATACTTATAATACGACACACAATGTCAAGCAAGCAATGTTAAGGGATACTTAAGCTTAAATAATATTAAATAAATACTTAAATAATATTACCAAACGAGACATATTCTCTGACCTACTAGGTGTTATTATATCAGAATCGTCACTAAACCTAAAGTTTTTGCAGTAATAATCCCCATTTTGATAATAAATAATTTGATAATAAATAATTTGATAATAAATAAATAATATTAAATAAATACTTAAATAATATTACCAAACGAGACATGTTCTCCGACCTGCTAGCTGTTATTATATCTGAATCGTCACTGGAAACTTCAAGTTTTTGCAGTAATAAACCCCATTTTGATATAAACTATAACTCACAGGTTAAAAATACCGCAAACCTTAATTTATTTTATGGTAGTTCTAAACAAATTAATGGGCTAGTTAATTGGTGTAGTTAAAACGAATCCAGCGATCGTTACTCCGTGAATCATGGTGGGGCGATTTTTAACAGAAATTGCGTTTTAGGTAATAAACCTAATGAAACGATCGATCTAGATTCTAGACGAGTTTTAATTAAAATTTAAAATGAACTGGATTTCTATTCAATCATTCAATCACTATTTAAGGGCTAGCGTAGTTTTAAAATATGTTCTGAGAACCGAAATAAAAAAAAACTTTAAAAAAGATCAAGAGGAACTGAATATACGTTTTTAAGTTGTAAAAGGCAATATTTATCTCTAGCTTTTAAAAACGTTAAACTATTTCTACGTTTAGAAAAAAAAAGGATGCGTTCTATGAACGCGCGTTAGAAGTGATACTTGATTATTGCATTATTAAAAAAATATAAAAAATCGAACCCGATCGCACAAACTTAACTGGGAACAACACTATCGTTAATACAACGGTATAGTCTACAATACCTTTTAAAATAAAGCGAATACAAAAATAACGTTGAATTAGACTCTGGAGCAACGAATGAAAAAAAAAACATTTAAATGGACACAAAATGGCATGAATATAAAAGCTAAAGTCTATAATGTTTTTAAAACAAAGAATAGTCCGGTGAAGTTGTAAAAACCTCGCGGTTAGTAACATTTTAGCTATTTCAAATAAAATAATACAAAAATAGCGTTAAATAAGACTCTGGAGCTGTGAATAAAAAAAAAAACATTTAATTGGACATAAATATAGCGTTAATAGTAGCGTTAAAGTCTAGACTTTATAGAACACACCGACTACAAAAAGAGCATTACACTAGACTTTCTGGAATGAAATAAAATAAAAAAATTTGACAAAAAACGCGTTAATAGTAACGGTGAAATCTTTAAGAACTTTTAGACCAAGCCGAATACAAAAATAGTTTTAAGTTAAGAAATTATCTATGAATACAAAAAAAATATTAAAGTCTTTAAGACTTTGTAAAACAAAGCAAATACAAAAATGTTGTTTAAATAGACTCTGAAGCTAACATAAAAAAACATTTAGACGGACACAAAAATAGCGTTAATATTAACGCTCAAGCCGAATTTATCATAAACCAAATTCAAAAATTCCATAAACTAGACTAAAGCAATATAAAAAATATTTAGACGGACACAAAAATGGCGTCAATGTCAACGCTCAAGTCTGAGACTTGTTATAATAAACGGAATTCTAAAATACCGTTAAAAGAGACTGAAGCTAAATAAATAAACAAAATAAATAAATAAAAAAGCGTCAAAATAGACTTTTTGTAACAAACCGAATACAAAATAGCGTAAAAATAGACTTTTTGTAGAAAACCGAACACAAAATAGCGTAAAAGTAGACTTTTTGCAACAAACCGAATACAAAACAGCGTAAAAATAGACTTTTCGGAGCAAACCACAACGCAAAAAGCGTAGTGCGGTAAAAGTGACTACTTCGGGGTCTACGTACGAGATATAAAACGCAGGAAGTAATTTTCTTGCCGATTGCGGTGGATAGTTTAGGAGTCGGAGTCTCCGTCCCACTACTATAATAACGCCTCTATTTCGACATCAAAAGTAACCGCTTTTTACGTAATGTTGGTTAAGAAATTTATGTATTAACTGTGTATTTTATGGAGTAATGTCTTATTTTTCAGTTTTATAAAATACTAGCGGCCCGCTCCGGATTAGCACGGTTACGGAATATACATATAAACCTTCTTCTTTATCTACTGAAAAAAAAACCCGCATCAAAATCCGTTGCGTAGTTTTAAAGATTTAAGCTTACAAAGGGACATAGGGACAGAAGAAGCGACTTTGTTTTATACTATGTAGTGAAATATATTATATTATATATTCCTAGCTGAACCGGCAGACGTTTTTTCTTTAATGTGACTTTAGTATAAAAATGGGACGAGTTACCCTTATCACTGAGGGGTATGAAAATTAGATAACCTACTGAATACGCATATAAAATTTGGTGAAAAACGGCAAAACCGTTTCGGAGGAAGGGTATGGTAACTGACATTGTGACAAGAGAGTTTTCATATAAGATAATAATTTACTGGCATATAATAAAATAACAAAAAAATTAAGACTTTTTTTATTTTTATAAATTATAAAGAAGACTAAAATACAATAAAAAAAATATCTGCTCAAATATCAAGCTGGTACATCCAAAGAGGAAGGTATGTACAACCAAGGCAACCATGATTAGCCGAAGGATGATTTAGTCCTACTAAAATATATCTTCGCGCTCGTATTTTCGAAGAGGTAGGTAAGAAAAACCTATGATTAGTCGAAAGACTATTTACTCCTACAACATGAAATGAACACATTATAATTAACACATTTTTAATCCTGGACAACACTGTTTATAAATTGAAAACCACATTTTAATTTGCTTGAACCAGGAACCGAACCCGAGAACTGGTAGTCAATGCCAACACCGGATCACTAGACCACTTAGACATACGTCATACAGACATATGTCACCTATCAATATAATACCTAGCCCCTTTTTATGTAAGCTAGATTACCATCTTTTTCAAAACCAAATTGGGAATATTAGGATAAGTACTAACCTACGAAATGTTGGAGTAATCAATAACATACACAAAGCAATATACGAACCTCCTCCCTTTTTTAAAGTCAGTTAAAAAATATAGAACCTATTTTAACTACTTTTAATATCATAAACTCTTTTTTTGTAAGCTTGATTACCGTCTACTCCAAAACCGAATTAGGATAAGTACTAACCTACAAAATGACGAAGTAATCGATAATATACACAAAATAGTAAACGAACCTCCTCTCTTTTTTAAAGTCAGTTAAAATAGAATCTATTTCAGAAACCTTTTCTTTTTTCCTTTCTTATCTCCTCTGTGGTCTAGCGGTTCAGGTGTTGGACTTGACTGCATGACGTCCCGAGTTCGAATCCCGGGTCGGGCAAGAAAAAGAAAATTTGGTATTTCCAATTTCCTAATAAAAAAAAATGTTGCTCGGTATTAATAAGATGTGTGCCCGGTTGGCGAAAGGCTTGCCACCTAGCACATTGTGGAACTTAGTGTCTTCGGCTAGTCGTGGGTGTTCCGGTTGTGTCTCTGCCTAACTTTTCGGGGATATGGGCGTGAATGTACTTTTTTTTTATCTATTTCAGATACTTTTCCTTTTTGACGTTAGTTGAACACACAAGATGATCTGTGTTACACAATTAACATAGATAAGTTTGTAAGGAAAATGCAAATGCGAGTTGCCAGGAAAAACAAGGTTATAACGATAAATATCAAGGAAGTGATTATACCAAATTAGAATATTCACAAATGGCAATACAATTGATTTCTTTGGCAAAGATGCTAATGAGATATCGTCATCACCTAATTTATTATCATACGTTACTTTTTTGCAAACTTATTGTAATAACTTAGACGAAAATACCTACTGCAATTGAATACGGTAGTACTATTGAA
>NJDD01001406.1:38333-56253 GCA_002245505.1 Calephelis nemesis | reverse complement strand
AAGTGGAAAAAGTGTGAAGCCGAAACGTATAATTTAAATTGTTTTAATAAAATTAATAAATAAATAAATAATTCAAATTTTTAATCTACAATGTTGCGACAATTCCCACATAAAATTCATCAACAACTGACAATTACTGACAAGTAGGTAGTTTTTGAGATATATACGTATAATAAAACTATGGAAAAGTGAGGTCTGTATATTGAAATTTGCCACATACACATAGAGGAAATACCCTCCATGTGTGAATGCCAAATTTCACATGATGGATTGACACATAGAATAGTTTTTGTCGCGAAAAAAAAATATTCCGTAACCATCAACCACGTGGGCAACGCCGCGGGCAACAGCTAGTAGTGCATGAATTTCGTCAAGATAAGTGAAAAAGATAAATGAAAAATGTATGCATCATAAATGTTAATCATTAATGGATCTACTATCCTATTAATATAAATGCGAAAGTTTGTATGTATGGATGTATGGATGTTTGTTACTCTTTCACGCAAAAACTACAAAGCCGATTACGATGAAATTTGGTATGTAGGTAGCTGAAGACCCAGAATAACATATAGGCTACTTTTTATCCCGGAGTTCCCGCGGGATTGGGACTTACGCGGGTGAAACCGCGGGGCGCAGCTAGTAAAAAATAAATTAATAAAATTTATGAGGGACTTGGAAATTTTTGCTACCTTTCGATCTCCTACCTCCGTGGTTTAGCGGTTCAGGTGTTGGACTTGACTTCATGAGGTCCCGGGTTCGATTCCCGGGTCGGCCAACAAAAAGAAATGAGGTTCTTCCGGTTTTCTAATAAATAAACGTTGCTCGGGATTGGATATGTGCCCGTTTGGCGATAGATTTGCCACCTATCACATTGTGGGACTTAGTGTCTTCGTCTGCCTGCTTAATTGTGGGTTCCCTGGTTGTGATTCTGCCTAACTCTTCGGGGATATTGGCGTAAGTATCTTAGTTTTCGAAAAAAATACTATCAAATCGCGACAAGGTACCCAATAAAATAGTTGGGGTCGGGTTTTTGCAGTTTTACTTCGCTTAATTATTTAACTATGTAAAAGAGATTCCTCGATAATTATTCCTTGATAAGAGGTAATTAGGGTCTTCCGTGAGACTTTACAGCAGTATTGTTTTAATACTAGGTATAAGTACGTACTATTTAAATTATGCGCTTCGGCTTTACATTTTTTACTCTTTATACTTTTATTTTTAAATTGGCAGACCTAATCTAAATTTAAGCGAATGATTAATTATGTTATAACAACTCTTTAGAGATATCTTTAAAATACATTCGGATTGCCGAAGCTTGACGAATATGGCCGAAGCGCATATTTTAAATAGTACTACTATACCTGCTTGAAACCTGCTATGCCTGCTTGAAGTTGGTTTTACATTTTTTTTCTTGTTAAAAGACAGTAAATAAGGAAATTACTCTCCTGAGGACTTTGTTGTTAAAAAAAATAATTGTGTTCACTTGTTTATTGTTAAATTATAGTTATAATTTAGATGATTGAAAAATATAGTTAAAAACTAATGGGTTTGCGTCATTAACTTCCATAACATGGAAAAACATATTATGTTTTTGTTAATAATATTGTTTTTACTGTTGTGTAAACAAAACGTTAGCTTTATGTTATTATAAGTTTTTAAATTTAAAATAGAGTTGTTTTTTCTTTTGTCGCACTCCGATTTTATACTAAACCAGCCGTTCCGATGAACTTCGTTCCACCTGTTCAGTTTGTAAAAGAAAAATAGAAACGGGATAAAAGTTATCCTATATCCGTTTCATGGTTCTAAGCTACCTCTCTAACAATTTTCAGGTAAATCGGTGCAACCTTTGTTGAGTTAAAAAAAGGGTAACTAACACGTCTTTCTTTTATATGTACTAGTGGTTGCCCATTGGTCGAAATTCGACCATAACAAATTTTAATATTTTGTTCATAAGAACGCCATCTTCATTTCTCAAGACCAACTACTTTGTTTCCAAACTTTATTGTGCGCCATCTGTGATCTTTTATCGTTATCATCCATATATTTGTTTGTGTGTGAAAATACATGGTAGTATGGGTAATGTTTTATTAATTGATTTAATGTACTTTATAAGCATGATTGTTGACAAATATTAGCGTTCTGCACTTCTCCTACACATAAACTATAAGAGTGCCAAATTTCATACTCCTCCGTTCGCGCAAATTTTCGTAAAAAGGGGTCCAAAGTTTTGGCATCACGTATTAATATATAGATATAGGATCAAAGTAGGGTTCACGGTTATTTTCAGTAAGTACATTTAAAACGAGAATTCTATTCCCACGTAAATTTGGGGAAAACTCTTCACTTGACTGAACCTTCGGAACGGATAAATGGTTTGTTTGGTTAACCCTTCATCCGCCTTAACTAAACACCAGTATATTGGGTACGACTTCGATTGTATAACCCTTATTAATTAAAGTTTTGAAGTAGGATTGGGTATTGAAGGGGTTTTTCGGAATTTTTTATTTGCTTAATCTTGGGATAACTCAGCCTTCCCCTTCGGAGGTATGGGCGTGAAGATGCTGCTGCTATAACCTATATGGTGTCAAACAGCGAAAATAATTGATTAAGCAATATTGTGGAAAAATCTAAAATTAAACATCGTGCTCGTATTATAACACGTTACAAAATCCAGTGTAATAGAAACATAATTAAAAGATGTAAGAATCAGTGTCGGTCTACAAAATTGGCAGTTCACTGTCCTCTTTCCTCTAATGTGAGTTATATATATTTATTCCACTCACACGTTTCCCGGGCTGAATGGGATATAGAGCGAGAATATATGGTTCTTGTATATTGATTTTCCTTTAGGGAAAAGTTCGTTTTAGGTTAGATGCTAATGAAATGTATTTGCGTCGGGATGAAAGAACCCCATCATTCTATAATTAGTATTAGAAACCCGACTGAAAAATAATGAATGATTGAATGATAAATACAAGGAAACTTACCAAAATTTTCAGAAATAAACACTGTTTCCGTTATAATATGTTAAATAACATAAGATACAAAAGACGGTCTTATCGCTTTAGAGCGATCATAGCCAGACAACCTTAAGAAGAGGTGTTGTAAGTTTTACGTGTGTGTGTGTCTGGCATCCAGGTTTCTGGATTATTCCAATACGGCAGGCATTTAGAAATCCAATTAAAAAAAAACTATCACCCAACAAAAACATATTATAATGTACTTAGCTAAAAACATCACGCTCACCTCAACTTTTAAACAAAAATCCGGATAGAAATCGGTCCATCCGACACACAAACATACACACGCACACAGACACGCACATATACGACAAACTTATTTATCCCTCTTTTCCGAAGGTTAAAAAACACCTAGACCTAAAAAAGATGGTCAAACAAAAGATATCCAGATTGAACTTTCGTGAATCGCTGTTGGATTTCTAGAATGTTCTTCTAGATAATGGCTCAGACCATTAAAAAAAGTATTGGTCTGTGGATAACAGTTATAAGTAATGTAGTTAGAAATCAAAGTGGACATCACAAATGTCAGAAGTTCAGGGCTAATAAATTGGTGCTATATTCGGAATAGCCTAGTCTAGAATTGTATAAAATCAATAGTCTTGTGGAATTAATTATTTTAACCGGCTTCAAAACGATTTCATTCGTTTATAAAAAACTAGCGGCATGCCCCAGCTTCGCGTGGGAATAAAATATACATATATTCCTCTTCAAACACTTTGTCTATTAAAAAAAAACCGTATCAAAATCCGTTGCGTAGTTTTAAAGTACAAATGGACAGAGGAAGCGACTTTCTTTTATACTGTGTAGGGTTTATTTTAACCGACTTCAAACGGTTTCATTCGTTTACAAAAAAACATTCGTCATTCATAGCCGATGAAAAAATTTATTCGTCGCTCATAGACGAATAAATTTTGTTATACAAATACTCCGTCAGTTACGATCGTCTCCAGCGGTGGTAGAGTACTGTGCAGCAACTTGTCCGGGTAGAGATCCATCACCTAACCTATTCCTGCCACCATAGTGTCATGTTATGTTCCGGCCAGGAGGGTACGGTAACCAGTAAACTTGCTTAATAATTGTCTAAGCATCTCCGCCAATAGCGACTCACTTACAACATCTATGGCCTCTATAGGCCGCGGTTATTCATTATTTTTTACAATCGGAAGCTCCGTGTGCTTATTCATTCAATTATCATATAAAAAATAACTAGCTGTCCCGGCGAATTTTGTTCCACCCGTTCTGTTTGTATAGGAAATCTTAAAGTATCGTTTTCCCTACTTTCCTTCCAAATTTTCTTTTTTCTTATCTTTTAAACCTTCTCTGGACTTGAACAAATAATTCAAAATAAAATTAGCCAAATCAGTCCAGCCGTTCTTGAGTTATAGCGAGACTAAAGAACAGCAATTGATTTTTACATAATATAGAAGATTATGAATCCGATGTTGATGATTTTTTTTAGTAAAGTAGGTCATGAATCATGATACAGTGGCGGTTCTTAAAAAAATGGTCATGATGAAAAGAGAAGAATGATGATTATCGCCTAGATGATTATAGTCTAGCGGTTCAGTTGTTGGACTTGACTGCATGAGGTCCCGGGTACGAATCCCGGGTCGGGCAACAGAAAGAAAATTGGGTGTATCCAATTTTCTAAGAAAAAAAAAATGTTGCTCGGGATTGGAAATGTGCCCGGTTGGCGATAGGCTTTGCCACCTATCACATTGTAGGACTTAGTGTCTTCGGCTAGTCGTGGGTGCCCTGGTTGTGCCCCTGCTTACCCCTTCGGGGATACAGGCGTGAAGATGCTTATGAAAAGAGAAAATCCCAAATATTACAGGAATATGTATTACTGCCAATTAAAAAGGTTTTAAAATATCCGTTCAATTTATTTATATTGAAACTAACTGTTACTCGCGACTTTGTGTACATGTTAAAGTGACTTTTTGTGGTTATCGATTGGGGCGATAGATTTCCCGCAATGAAAGGTATCCTAATTCAATTTTAGTACGAATTCGTTAACTAGTTTTGGAGTAAAAAATGAACAGACGCACAGACAAACCAAAAAACAACAATACTCGTGGGTAAATAAAAAAAATAATATATTATTATTAAGTAATACGTAGTAACAATGATTTTAAAAAATATTTCATACACAGATTTAGTTTTACTACTTTTTCAATGTATATATTAGTAGCAGATCTTTACAAAACACTAGCTGAGCCTGAAAACTTCGTACTGCTTGTCATTAACAGCTACTGTTTCCATGGAAAAAATAAAATATATCCCTGCAATTTTTCCAGCTTTTCTCTTTATCCATTCGTTTTATTTTTTTTTAACAAAACCCTGATCAGTGTAATAGCAAATCTAATATATCTACAAAATCAACCAATAAAAATATTAAAAAAAAGTATCTCCACGCCTATATCCCGAAAAGGAAAGCACAAGGCACAGACACGACTAACAAGATACTAAATCCCACAATGTGATAGGTGACAATCCTATCGCCAACCAAGCAAACATATAACTCCAGGCAACGATGTTTTAATTGCAAAATTAAAAAAAAACATTGTATTTTGTGCCGGACCCGGGAATCAAACCCAGGACCACACACCACAGATCACAGATGCAATATAACACACAAACACCAAAATTCAGACAATTATTTAAACTTATCTTGTCTCTGTCGGGATCCAAACAAACTTGTGCTAAACAAAGTTATACAGCTACAAATAGATATCAGAATATATCCCCTGAATTGTGTCAAACCCAACTTAGTTTGCTATTCCTGTTGTCTATCGATTTTCCCAAACTGTCACTGGCTGACCCGATATTATAAATAACTACTGCTTCGTTATATTTTTGTCAACCGATTCCAAAAAGAAGGACGTTCTCAATTCTGTCTATACTTTACACTCTGCCTCTATATCTTAGTATCACTTTTTTGTATTTTTTAAGTTCTTTGTGTTTAGAGTTAGATTAGATTTCTATGTGTTTTTTTTTGTTTGTGATGTGTAGTAAGTTTTAGTCACTACATAGTATAAAACAAAGCCGCTTTCTCTGTCCCTATGTATGCTTAAATCTTTAAAACTAGGCAACGGTATTTGATGCGGTTTTTTTTAATAGATAAAGTGATTTAAGAGAAAGGTTAATACGTGTACACCCCTGCGAAACCAGGGCGGGGTGCTAGTCTGTTAATAAACGTATTCTTCTTTCTATCTTTTAATTTGTCTGCATGTTTTTTTTTGTATGTTTGTTACGCGATTACTCGGCCAATAGCCAACCGATTTTAATCGTTCTTTTTTGGAAGATAGGTCATGATTCCGAGGTGGTCCCATATTAGTTTCGTTATGATCCGACTACTGGTTTTTGAGTTATACTTAATAGCGCACAAATTTTACACTTTCTTGACGATTACGACAAAAGGATGTTTTTTTTATATTATAGGAAGGAAAACAAGCAGACGGATTTCCTGATGGTAAGAAATTCACGCCGCCATGGTAATGGTGCGTTGCCTACCTAAGGTCAGGATGTTAGGCCTCGAGCATAAGTAAGTTTACCGCCTACCTTACCCCTCCGAACCGGAACACGTCATGACGTTATGGCCACAGGAATGGGTAAGGCGGTGGTACCAATCCGGGCGAGTCGCTGCGAAACTCTACCACCTAGTAAAAATGTATGCGTAACTATGTATGTATAACTCAAAAATAACTAATAGAATGCTAATTAAATTTATTCAGTACCATTTTGGAGACATTTGCTACCTTTGGACCGGAATATGACATTGTCATTATTGACATTATTCATGACCCAGCTGCACATCACTGTACCACTTATCTTGTTGGAAATAACCTATATAATATAATTCTGTGCTCGCCTCTAACAAGCTACTTGAAAAAGAGGCAGATGGGCTACTCAG
This sequence comes from Calephelis nemesis, assembly GCA_002245505.1. Taxonomy (NCBI): domain Eukaryota; kingdom Metazoa; phylum Arthropoda; class Insecta; order Lepidoptera; family Riodinidae; genus Calephelis; species Calephelis nemesis. The sequence goes on along the minus strand of NJDD01001406.1, from coordinate 49,320 downwards.
CGGACTCGGATTTTGGTGGATTTTACATGGAAAGTCGTCTGTCAGTTTCAGTCTTTTAAATATACTTATAAATATATATTCAAACCAAATGATTTTTAAAATCTAGGGGATTCCCGAACAGAGTTCTAAATTTGAAATATTTCAGAGCATATCCTAGGCTAGAGTGGTGGCTATTAAAGGGTATCAAATTTAGGGGCCTATTTGAATACCATTATGCATGCAAATAATACGTATATTACTAGATAATAAGCTGCAATATTATCTAATCTCGTATTCTGCGCATTGACACAGAACCGTCACGGTGTTATTACAATTTCCATCACTCAAACTATAGACAATAGAATATTCGACACGTTTTTGGAACAACTCTTATAGGTTCTTTTTCAATCAACTTCCGGCTATTTTTATAAATGATCTGGCTAATAAGCTAACGGACCACCTAATGGTAAATGGTCACTATGTAAGTAAACAACCATTATCCAGAAATATCAGAACGTAGTGCGTAGTCGACAGATATTGAAAAACTACAGTTTTATAAAGAATTTTCTGTTATCAATCCCTACTATCCCTACTTAATATTATAAATGCGAAAGTAACTCTGTCTGTCTGTCTGTTATCCTTTCGCGCCAGTGAACCGATTTTGATGAAATTTGGTACAGAGATAGAATAGACCCTGAGTAACAACATAGGCTACTTTTTATTACACAAACAGCTTAACCGATTTTCATGAAAGCTTGAAAGTCGAGGGTAGCTTGGATTAACATATAGGATAGTTTTTATCCTGAAAAATGTTTTTCTGTGGGACCAATGACCATTAACCACGCGGGCAACGCCGCGGACAACAGCTAGTAGCTAATAAGGCTTCTTCTAATGGTAAGAGTTAACCTTCGCCTTTAACACCGCTCATGTTATTTGTGCATCGATATCATGATGCTGGCATATACCTACAAATACCTCTAGTACGGAATATGATAATTGCTTGACGCTATGGCTGCAGGGATTGGTAACTGATGTTAATTTGTACGACTGCAGCATAGTACGCCACCACATAATGGTAACAACTGATATATAAATAGTTTGAAAAAGTTTAGTTTAGTTAAGTTTAGTTGTAGCCTCTGTGGTCTAGTGGTTCAGTTGTTGGACTTGACTGCATGAGGTCCCGGGTTCGAATCCCAGGTCGGGCAAAAAAAAGAAAATTGGGGTTTTCAATTTTTCTAATTAAAAAAAATGTTCGGGATTGGGAATGTGCCCGGTTGGCGATAGGCTTGCCACCTATCACATTGTGGGACTTAGTGTCTTCGGCTGGTCGTGGGTGCCCTGGTTGTGCCTCTGCCTACCTCTTCGGGGATATGGGCGTGAAGATACACATTTAAAATATTTGGCATGGTTCACGTGGCACAAGTACCACGTGTATGGTTCACGTGAATAATAATTTTTCTGATTATGATTTCAGGTGGGAACGAAGGGACTAATTTTGCTTATTCTTTTTATGTTGTGTTTATTTTCAGCATAAGTTTCTTCTGAAAAGGAAACTGGTAAAATTGCAGGGAAAAAGGAAAAACACTTCTTTATTTTTTTAAATTCAAACAGGAAATGATAACTTCAAGAGGTACGAAGTTTACCGGGTCGGTTGTATAAAATCTGCTGAATGTTGCTAGCTGGTTTAATATAGAATAATGTTTAAGTAATACTGTTTTCAATGCCTATAATTGCGAAAGTTTGTTTGTTTGTTACTCCTTCACGCAAAAACTGCTGAATCTTCATAAAAATTTGGCTTACACATAGAGGGTTACTTGGATTAAGACATAGATAGCTTTTATCTCGAATCCCAATTGGTCCCACATAAAATTTATCATTCTCCCACAAGTCCTTCGCTCTTCCCGTGTTGGTCCGGTCTCCTTTGTAGAATAGACCATCTGCCTTCTTTGCCAAGCAGCTCGTAAGAGGCGAGCATAGGCTCACCGTCACTAACACCGTGACATCTGACTAGGTGGTAGAGTTTAGCAGCGACTCGCCCGGATTGGTATCACCGCCTTACCTATTCCTGCCGCCATAACGTCATGACGTGTTCCGATTAGGAGGGTAAGGTAGTCGGTAAACTTACTTTTGCTCGAGGCCTAACATCCTGACCTCAGGTTGGCAACGCACCATTACCACCTTTGGTGTCTCTAGGCGGCGTGAATTTCTTACCACCAGGAAATCCGTGTGCTTGTTTGCCTTCCAATATCATAAAAAAAAAGTCCCACATGAAGAAATTTATATGGGACCTCCTCGGAGTCATGACCTACTTTTCCATAAAAAAAACTAGCAATTTTGTTTTCGCGATTGATTTTCATTCGATTTTTTTTTTCGTGTCAGCGAAAACGACGTTCTCAATTTAAAAATATTTTTTTACCTGTATTTCAGTTTTTTACTGGATAAATCAATATTGATTAATCTTGACGTTGGTTTGTTGACAGTAGATTTAATCAAAATTTGATAGAAACCGGAAGATTGAAATAAGGTTTTCTACGAGGTCAGCTAAAGGCATCAATACAACCGTCTAGAACCCCTGCAATCGACTTAAAAATGGGAGAATCTCAATTAGGATGTATGTTATTTTACTTGGCCAATAACAAACAAGGCACTCAAAACTAGTTTCAATAAACGTACAAAGGACATACCTATCATAAAAACTGAAAAAACTTATGAACTCTAAAGGTACCAAACTTTTACTTGTGAAGCCGCTTTTTTTGTTTTTATTAATGCGGTACTTTTGCTATCATCTTTAATAAACATTGCCCTTTTATACTTTATAATTAATAAGACATGTTATAATTAATATTCCAGATAATAATAACACACATTTCACACCCCTGCCGTTCTTGTGGAAAATTGCAGACATTTCTGAATTTTAATGAACCTTAAATTGTTATAATTAAAATTTTATCATTGTTTGAAGTTCAAATAAAAAAAGTACAGTCAATACCAAAAATTCCAGAGGAAAGTGAAATGTCAAAAAAAGGCAACAATCCCGTGTGCAAAGTGACTAGTGTAGCTTTTTATTTAAAAATTAAACCGATGTTAGGGTAGGTACCTAAATACCAAAATTTAAATAAGAGTACTTTGAAATAATGATCTTTTCTACTTCTGAAATAGCATATAAAATTAGAAAATAATTAAATTATAACAATTAAAACGAGATAAAATACATTTATAATGGTTTTCATATGTAGAATACATCATTATTTCGAAGTACTCTCATTTACGTTTTCGTATATCGGTTTAATTTTTTTATCAAAAGTTATACTAGTCGCTCTGCATACCTGTGTACAGAGCAATACAGGATTATAGTCCTTTTTAATTCTAATAATTAATTAATACGAGTAAACAAGCATACGAACACTCGATTGCATTTACAATATACATAATATAACATGATTTTTTTTTCAGTTCATTATTTTTTACAGTTTTATAATATATCTTACAAATAATTCGTCTTTGAAGTAAAAGTGAATAGGTATTATGTATCTTCAAGTTTAGTACATCATCATCTTAATATTACTATTCGTCATGTTGCGTCTTATATCATTGTGATGGGATTTTGTGTCTTTTATCAATGGATCTCTACCTAGGTAGTTGCTGCACAGCACTACCACCAATGGTCTTGTTGGTAATGTTTTAACCTATGTTTTAACCTGTACTCGCCTCTAACGAGCTACCTGACAGAAAGACTAATATTTAGTAATCATGACATTGTTTACCACTTAACGTTTTTGTGGCTGACTGTACAATAATGTATTTCATAATTACCATAAACCTATAAAAATTTAAACAATGCATGAAATTTTATTCAGTAATTAATTTAATATTGTTAATTAGTTCAGACCTCTTTGTATATTTTATGAGTTATTATTTTTTATTTTGAAGAAATTATTTTTGAAACAGGAAGAATCTAGAGAATTTGTTTTTTAAAACTGTAATTTGCTGTTTTAAAGCCTGTTCAAAAAGGATTATGTGTTTAGTGGCGACAAAATGGTTGTAAACTACGATACCGTTAACTTTAAATAAATAAATATTCCTGGACAAACACAAATTGAAACTAACCCCAAAGAAAGCAAATAACATGGTTGTGTTATGGGTGTTAGTCAACAATACTAATACATAAAAATACTTAAATAGATCCCAGAATTAATTTAATAAACACCCAGACCCGGAAATGCAGGCATCTAAATGTTCATCACACAAATGCATGCCCCCGTCGGGATTCGAACCCGAGCCTCGTGGTTGATCGGTGTGGTAAGGCGTGTACGCTAACCACTCAACCAACGAGGCGGTCCAATTTTAGTGATCTGATGGTTGATGGCGTTGACTACAAGAGGTTTAGGGTTCGACTCCCGGATTAGTTGTCGCACAATGTGTTTCTAAATGTATAGATTAGGTAGGTACGTGTAACCTACTATATTTGTTCATAAAAAACATTTTTGGATGTTCAGTAGTCTTGAAGACGTGACAGATAAAGACGAGAGTTAAACCGTTGTTAGAAATTTAAAGTTAGCTGAACTGAGAACAAAGTAAAGTAATAGTTGGTTCACGTTTGCATATAACATTTATAACAATAATAATGATTTACTCCTATAATTTTAGTCTTTAAGACTTGAGCGAATATTTCATCAAAACTTTTTTTAAAGGCTACAAATAATTCCGGGACAAATTACTAGTTAAATCTACAAAATTTGAAAGTAAGAAACAGCGTTGTTTAAGAAAGGAATTAAAAATTTTGCCACAAGGTTTTAAGAGCATTCGTCGACTTGAGACGAAAGAGTACAGGTTCAAATCCTATTTGAGGCGAATTATTTTTTTTTTAACTCAGACCAATACAAAAGTATTTTATTGGTCTGAGCTTAAAAATTTGTAGAAATTCAACCCAAACACAGGGCAAGTGCTTAAATAAAAATAAATTGAATTTAACCCCAAAGCAAAGACTTAGATCACACAACTGTCTTCGACGGGAATCGAACTTGTATCTCGCGGTTGGTGGTAGAAGCTTACGCTAACCATTCGGCCAACGGCGTAGTTAAGAAATAAATATATTTCTAATCACAAGCTTATACCATATCTTATTAGTATTAAATTCCAAGTCTTATGAATTTACTAGAAACGGATAGGGGAACTCTAAACGGGAATACAACAATTGAGAGCACTGTTACAACATATAATACGTTGACCAACAAGTCAACGCACAACTAACAACTTCTAGTTCAGTGGTCTCGTAGTCTGACGTTTAATACTTGCGGTTTTGGGTAATACCTTTTGAACTGGCCGACCTAGGAATCGAACCTAGGTCGGCCAGTTCAAAAGGTTGTTTCAACACGTATCAAAACAAGGTTATCCGGGATTGAGACCTCGTTTGTGATAGGCTTGCAACCAATTTCATTGTGGGATGAATCATTGGCTAATTGTGAATGTCCTAATAGTGCCAATGTCTACCTCTTCGGCTAACGGGCGTAAAGATACCTACTTACTTACAATAACTAGGAAATTCGTCTAAATAAAGCAATTATGTAAATAACTAGAACTTTTCATTTCCGGGCGTTGGGGTCGTCATGTCCCTATATCACAAAACTGTTAGTCTTGCTTTAAACAAGAATTAAGGATTCACGTTCATGCTTTAAAAGTAGTTTTTAATCGACTTGAACAAAAGAGGAAAGTATATGTTTGACTCACATTTTTTTATCACTACGTAGTATAAAATAATACCCTTCCTCTGTCCCTATGTCCCTTTGTATGTTTAAATCTTTAAAACTACGCAACGGATTTTGATGCAGTTTATTTTAATAGATAAAGTGATTGAAGAGGAAAGTTTATAATATGTATATTTCATAACCGTGCGAAGCCAGGGCGGGCCGCTTGTGTTCTGAATTTTCCGTCATTTCTGAATCGATTTTGAAATTATTTTTTTTATTTGAAAGAACATACTTTTGAGGTGGTCCCATTGTCATTAATTAAATCCAGTCTTATGTGGGAATCCTAGGGAGACCGAGGAAAATACTTAATTTTGCTGTACGTAGATGATTTACTTATTAAAGTCAAAGTCGGTTTATTGAAGTAACACTGCGCTTAAATTATGTTTAAAAAATTCAGTTACTTTTTCAGAGAAAATTAAATCTTAGGCAAAGAACTGTATTTGATTCAGCCACTTTAGATATCTATTTATGCGATGTTTCATTGCTGCGAAGTGGCTCAGTTGATTATAGGCTACAATACATAGTGTAGTATGCAATAAATTATAGCTCGGTAGTGCAGTCGAAGGTCGTTGGTTCAGATTCCGTATATGATTTTTTTAGAGTATCTTCACGCCCATATCACCGAAAAGGTAGGCAGAGGCACAACCAGGGCACCCACGACTAGCCGAAGATACTAAGTTCCACAATGTGATAGGTGGCAAGCCTATCGCCAACCGTCACACGTCGCCAAACACATCCAATCCCAAGCAACATTTTTTTTATTATAAAATTGGAAAAACCTAATTTTCTTTTTGTTGTCCGACTCGGGATCCGAACCCGGAACCTCATGTAGTCAAGTCCAACACCTGAACCGCTAGACCACAGAGGCGATTAATTTTTTTTTGAATACAAAATTTTTTGTTTCCCGAGAAAGAGTAGGATTGAAATGTTAAATGAGAAAGGGCATGCTCCGTTGGTTCGGACATGTAGAAAGAATAGCTGATGAAAGATTGACAAAGCAGATATACAATGCGAATGTGGATGGATGTAGGTACCTGGGGAGACCTAGGTTGACATTTCACGATCAATTCACTCGGGTGTTATCCGAAGGTGATGTCAAGACTCTCCAAAACCGGCGTGTTTGTATGAAAAGGGTTATGATGTAATTTATTTAGAAACACTTGTACTTTCCACAATATATTTTATTATTTTTTATTTTTATGATTTAGCCAACCGGTCTACCACTGGTTTGCCACTTTGCAGAAATGAAACATCGTATTAATAGATATCTAAAGTGGCTGAATCAAATACAGTTCTTTGTCTAAGATTTTGTTTTCTCTGAAAATGTTGCTAAATTTTAACAACCTGATGGTTGTTATATAGCCCTGATGATGCTTGTATAGCGAAACCGGTTGGCTAAATCATAAAAATAATAAGTAATAAAATATATTGTGGAAAGTACAAGTGTTTCTAAATAAATTACATCAAGAATAGAATTCCACCAAGCACCGACGATAAGAATCTAAAAGGGTTATGAATGTGGATGAAGCCAGACAGGTTTGCAAGGATCGTGAGGTTTGGCACTCGATATTCTCTGCCTACCACGTAAGTGACTTGGCGTAAAGATACGTGTGTTTCTTGTTTGTAAAAGAGTAAGTATGGAAATTGTACATTTAGCAAAGAAGCTTTGACTTCAGTTTTGAAATTAGAATGTTCGAAAATTACGAGTAATACGATTAACATAGAAATTCCTTTGTCACTATACACACGAGATGTATAATATAACGAGCATGACAAATGTTATTATGATTATTTAATATTTAAGAAAAACTGTTTTTAACAACGTCAATCTGTTAATAATGTCATAAGTTTTCAAAATCGAGATCTTTCAATATAAGAAGTCTTCAGGGTAAGCTTCTTTTGTTACTTTAAAATTTTTTATTAACCCTTTTTATGACGTTTATTTTTCAATTTTTTTTTTATTGGTATTGTAAGTCTTCAGGGTAAGCTTATTATTCAATTCAGCGCGTTTATTTTTCAATTCTTTTTTTATATGTATTAAAAGTCTTCAGGGTAAGCTTTTTTGTTAGTTTAAAATTTTTTGCTAACCCTTTTTATGACGTTTATTTTTCAATTCTTTTTTTTATTGGTATCTATTATAAGTTATGACTGCATAAAATTATTTTTAATAAGTTTTAGTTAGAATAGAAAAAAAACGACTTACTTGCCAAACAGCGGATGCCATAAGTGGAATGATGATGGATCGTGAGGATGAGGCGGCATCATCGGTGGTGGTTCGCCAAGTGGTGTTGTACTGCCCACTTCTGGTTCATCTCTTCTCCGACCCATTGTCGTTGGCGTAGTAGGCGTCCGCCGAGATCCAACACCAGACGCAGCCGCTGCAGACGGCTCCAGCAAGTTCTGCAGCGACTTGACACTTATTCTAGGACGAGGAGACTCTTGCGAGCTTTGCCTTTGCTGACTTTGAGACTCCGATTGCTTCACTGATTGCAAATAATTATTATTTTGATAATATGGTGATGTTGGACTCTTTTGTTGTCCTGAGCGAGGTGATCTTTGGTTGCCCATCATTTGTGGGTTGAAATATGGGATTTGTAATCCCGGTAATGGCATATTCGGTCGGATATTCGGATTCATGCCGGGATACATGCCTTGTAAAAACGGATTGTGGGGCATTGATCTCTGGTTGCTGTAATTATGAACAATTGGGCTTGTTCGTGCGGAAGAGAGCGTCTTGCTCTGATGGTTTTTAGTGGAATGTACATATGGATTCTGAACATCAGTGGATTTTGATAATTCTTTCATTTGATCAGACATTGGATTTTGTTTCGCCCTCTGTGATGATGAAGCATTTGCATGAGACATGGCTTCTTGCCACATAGCGAATTGTAATCTATTATCGTAATCCATCGGCGGCATCATAGGAAAACCTCCGGGGCCCATAAATCTAGCAGAGGGATTAAACATTTGCGAAAGATCTGGATAATTTGATCCTGAATACCCGGAAGAGTTTAAAGCTTTTAAAAAGTCCATGTTTTGAGAACAAGCTGCCATAGCTTCCAGTTGGCTAAGATAAGGAAGCCATAACATCTGATTTAGTGCTGCTGAGGTCGCCGCATCTATGTCACCAGCAAGCGCATCCATTGATGGTATAGGTTTAGGCTGGCTGGTTTGATCAGGTTGTGCAGTGGTTTCTGTGCTAGAAGCACTTTTTGGTGTTGATGGAGTTTTTATTTCTTTGGGTTTTGGAGATGGTATTTTTTTCGCTTCATTTTCTAAAATATTTTCTAATTGGGATAATGATATAACTAGTATGTCTGGATCTTGTAAGACTGCTGGAAACGCAAAGGCTTCTGGTAACCTCAGCTCGGGTCTTTGGATTAGAAAAGCTGGAATTTCTCTACCTGGTTCGGCGATAATGGAATTAAGTTTATCCTTAGGAATTAATAATGGGTCTGGAATGTTAAATTCTGGATTTGCCTTCAAGGCATGTAATTGTTTAATTGGACTATTTTCGTCACTAGATTTACTTGAAGCTCGATCGGATTTTTTCGGTATTGGTTCTTCACTACACTTATTAAATACTTTACTTATTTTTGCTAAATCTTCAGTAGATTCCCTTCTAAGCTTCTTCTCTCTTGGCTCACCGAATTCTTTATTTAACTTTTTGATTTCATCTGAGCAACTGCTTACAGTAGGGCTTGCAGATTTCCTATGTTTACCTAAATTCAGTGGTTCACATTGTTGTTTTGTTATCGTGACTTCTGAAGTATACATTTTTGGTGACGGTGACGATAACAGTGTTTCCAGAAATAATGTTTGTTTACTTTTTGTTGGAGGCATAGTAAATATTTCAGGTGAGGATGGTATGGCAGGAATGCCGCTAGGTTGAGGCGATTGCATTGCATCAGACTCTCTTGATGGTGCGCGAGGTACATCTGTTCGGCGTGGCGACGCATGCGGAGTGGGCAACCGTCTATGTACACTTAAATCTTTCGGTTGCTCGTCACTTTTAACAGACATATTATCTTCAGTGTTAGAGGTCTCAGTATCGCCAGCCAGTGAAAGAGAACTTACGTTTTTGTCGGGATGTTTTACACTTAAATCCGTGGGCACTAATTCTTCATTACTTAAACTTTCTTCTAGCTCTTCTTTGAAATCCATTTCACTTTCTGGTACTCCGGGACTCGTTTTATTTTCAACGCTCATTTCCATGTGGTTTTCATCTATTTTTGATTCTATCTGTTCACAAATTTCAGTGCACATGTCATTAGGGGTTTCACTAGACGTTGTCATTTCACTTTGGTCGGGCAATGAGTGCTCCTGCACTTCTTCGTAAGATTTAGAATCACCATAGGCTTCAGCCGAATCAGGTACTTGTTCGGAATAGACTGCTTCGTCTACACAGACTTCATTTTCTAGCCTCTTTTCGACATTTTGACTGTATGCCGTTTGGTTGTCTTCATTAGCATGCTGGATATCGCTTGCCTCTGATAGTGATTGTAATGTGCGTGCGGTTTCTTCTGCACTAAAGACCTGATCAGATATATAGCTTTGTTCTTCTACTTGCTGGCAGTCGTTTTGGGCCATATGGTCTCCTATGTGATGCAAATGTAATAAGCCCTGTGCTGCTGTTATACTGCTGTGACCGGGGGATTCTAGTGTCTGTTCTAGCCGTTCAATAATATCCGATACTGGTGCACTACTAAGTAACATATCATCTTCTTCCTCGGCATATTCACCCGTACCATGTACCAAATGCGCGAGCTTATCAAGAGCTTGACCAAGTATTTGATTATCTTCGCAACCTTTTTCCACAAGAGATTCCAACAAGCCTTCGTCATGAGGGCCACCTAGCTCCGGCAAGTAATGTGCTTCACTTAAAGTATCAAACAGATCTTTATGAGTGCCCATATCTGCCGAGTAATCCTCGGTTCGATCTTGAGGCACTTTCCTTTCGAAATACATTTCATCCGGCGGCTTTACCTCCCCAAGTTCAAAAGACATGACGTCCCGAGCGACCTCCTCTGCAGGAAGAAAGTCGTAAGGTGCGCCGGAGTCGAGATCCAGTAGGCGCTCCCCGCGCTGCTGGTTGAACTCAAGTTCAGCCACGGCGAGCAAGTTGTCGAGCGGCGTGGGCTCAGGTGGGGCGCGCGGCACGGCGATGGTGTGCGAGGGGATGTGCGACTCCAGGTCGGGGTTAAGCCAGACGGGCGGCGCGGGCGGTTCACGCGCTCGCCTCGATCGACGCCGGCGCCGGC
>NJDD01001406.1:27739-38249 GCA_002245505.1 Calephelis nemesis | reverse complement strand
CCCGCCGCCCGACCTGCGTGCCCTCGTTAATCTTAAATCCATATCTGTGCGCCGCGGCCTCCCTCGGACTACCGGGCTCTCACTACCGGCTCACATCACTAATACTGTAATAAAATCTATAAAAAAATAGATTTTAATCCCTTTTTACATGAGATAAATCATTCAAATAATACTTAAAAACATAACAAACACCTATCTTGTTCCAATTTTTCAAGAAGTTATGTTTTGTCTACTCAAACCAATTAGGTTTTAAAGCAAAATACATTTATTTATTAATTTGAAACATAAGATTGTATGTTTAATAGATATTGTATTGTGGTAGGCATATACTAAAATACATTGTATTAAATGCAGCTCCGTACAGCCGGAGCATTAAATTTTGTATTTTAAAATGCACCGATGTTGCGAGCCGGAAGCGCAAACCTCGTTAGAGATCTCTAATCCGGTGGCACCGGACCCCAGACCCCCGTCTGCGCTTTGTGGTGCTATGACAATTTTGCACAAAGCTCATTACAACGTTTGCTTTGTACTTCAACGAGATATAACGTTTTATAGATTGATATAGCAGATTTTCACAAAATCGCACTATAACTCTCAACTTTAGAAAAAGTCTATTGTCGAGCTGAAAACAAAATGTAGAGCTACTTAAATATTTTTGGTACCAATAAAATCGTAAAAAATCGTAGATACGTGAACTTTCATAAATTATTTTCTTTCAACATATCAATTTTCTCAGCTTTTCTCGTTAGACGGTCGAATGCAACCACCGTTTCAAATTCCATACAACAAAACTAGATGGCGCGAAAACGAGACAACTCTACATAATTTTAGGAACAACTTGAACATAATAATATAGAACAAATGACAGTTTTTGTATTTTGAAAGCGTAGTTAAAACACAATAAAAAATAGAAGGAAAGAAAGGGTTATTTCTAGCGTAATATGTGAAGAAACAGTCTATTCAACTGACAGGATTTATTAATTGATTCGGTGAAAGTAGTCTTTCAGTGATTTTAATTGCTTTGAAAAAGTATACAATTCCAAAACAAAATATTGAATAACTGTTTCTAACAGGTATTTTCTAAGTTTTATTATGCACTCTACCAAAAAGCGCTAATTTTAAAAGCCTTCTCGGATAGTTCAAACTTCAAAGTTAACAACTTCTTAATTAATACTAGATGGCGTATAACATAAAGCTCTACATAATATTTATTTACGGGCCAAAAAATGTTATCATTACGACAACTTAAGCAAGTAATTTAAAATTATTATTTACAATATAATAAAGGTTAAAAAGGTCAAAATAAACTACTAAAGTTTAAAATGTAAAACAGCTAGGGATTCAAATTACAGTTGTAAAAAAGGGCTCTGACTCTACCAAGTAAATTACTTGCAATCTTAGTTCGCTAATCATGAAATAGAGGGAGTTAAAACATATTATATATTTATTCGCCATTCGGTCCTCGGATATGCTAGAATCATGGATATTAACACGATTATGTTCCCTCTTCTTTTATAATCGTTACGATTACGAATTTTGAGAGAACTTAATGAAACTGCAGCTACACTTTGACTTGAAATTATTACTTACTACCTGTTTCGACGTACTTTGTTTGAACCTGTTTTTATTTGTACGAAAAAAATTAAAATCTTGTTATTTAGTTTCATTGCTGGCGAAAAGGATAGGTAGGTACAAAGTTTCCTATATCCGTGTCCTAGTTTTAAGCTATGGCCCCTTAAATCAGCCAAATCAGTTCAGCCATTCTTGACCTATAAATAATGTAGGTAACTAACACGATTTTCTTTTAAATATTCCTATATAGATTATTACGATCTTTAAGAGAAGGGTAAATAATTTTACCAGAAGACGGCATATCAATAGCATATATTGCTATATATGCTATATATGCCGCTGTTTAGTTACATTATCTGCTGGTAGGTCCTGTGGACACCGGCGGACTAAACAGCGGCGGTTTCATTCATATTTATTTTACTAAAGCCAAAGTCTACAACTTACAAGACGACGTCGAAGAAGTCATCAGGCCAACTCCAAATTCTTGAAACTTGGTCATGTGTCCCGGCCACTCGACTTACAGTAATTATTATATTTTGAAGTCTTTTCCATTGTTCCTAGGACAATAAAATTTGCAATCTTGCATCCCACGGCTATCCTTATGCACTTATGGTAGGTACAGTAAAAAAAGTATCTTTACGACCATATCCCGAAGCAGTGTTAAGGGTTGCAGTCAGGACACCTAGGATACGTTGAAGATACTTAGTCCCACAATTTGATAGATGGTAACCCTATTGTAAATCGGACGCTTATGTAATAATAATAATAAGTCTTTATTTGCTTTGAAGTGGTGTACATCAAAGGTCTTAGGTTATTTCTTTTCATTTTCACCTACTTCACCAGTGCAACTGGTATGCAAATTTTACAATATTGTAAGTTTTACAACAATAAACAACTCATATCGTAAATCACTAACTTATGATGTAATAAATAAAAATTAATATTATAATCTAATCCGTATTATTTAATCCTATTTTTCTTATACATTTACACTTTTGATAATTTGAATAATGATTACAGAAAATTATAATAGGAGTAAAACAATTTATACGAAGTTAATGATTAAAAATAATTCCCAATACAAAACAAAACAGAACAAAACTAACTTTAAATATTATTTCATTAATTACATCATGTTATTATAACTTGATTAGATAATTAAAATATATCAATGTAGAAATAATAATGTAATCCCAGGCAGGATATACTAGGTGGTGGTGTTTCGCAGCGACTCGCCCGGATTGGTACCACCGCCTTACCTATTCCTGCCGCCATAACGTCATGACGTGTTCCGGTTCGGAGGGTAAGGTAGCCGGTAAACTTACTTTTGCTCGAGGCCTAACATCCTGGCGTCAGGTTGGCAACGCACCATTATCACCTTTGGTGTCTCTAGGCGGCGTGAATTTCTTAACATCAGGAAATCCGTCTAAGCAGACGTTTGCCTTCCAATATCAAAAAAAAGGCAACGTGATTTTTAAGAAAATTAAAACAAATCAATTTTGAATTGCCCGAACCACTGTACGAATAAATAGACAACGAAAGCGATGATGTACTTATTAGATTTTTCTTTTAAAACATTGGGTAAGTTTCGTATGATGGAAATTTTGAATAACCAACGATGTAACGTATTTCAGAACCATCTCGATCATGTCAGTTTCCAAAAAAAAAACCGCATCGAATTTGGTATGTCCGTTCAAAATTTATGATGCCAGAAACAGACAAACACAAACACGTCTAACTTAACCCTTCTTTTTTCGTGTCCTGTTAGAAATTACTCAATAATAAAGTATATATTTTTTCGTACTATTGTCACCTGATAACAAAGCACTTTTGGACCTATACGAATTGACACCTAAGCGTTTCGCACATCAGTGCTTAGCATTGTCGTCGTCTATACTTTATACCTTTGTAACCTATAATGTACCTAATAGTAGCGCAATGCAACAAATCGAATTCGATTTCAATGAGTAAGTCATCTAGGTACAAAAAAAAGAGTTTTGTCGTACCCCCTGAGATTCCATTTTTACATTCAGGTTTTGTGGGAATGGGGCCACCTTGGAAGTGCGCTCTTCCAAATGAAAAAAAAAATACAATTGGTTCAGATATGACAGAAGAATCAAACAACATACATTAAAAAGTATGGAGTTCAACTCATCCTTTTTCAAAGCTGGTTAAAAAGAAAACTTTTATGCTGATTAATAAAAATATATACGTATTTAATTAATGGCACTTGCAGCGCCATCTGTTAGCAAAGTGTGGATATAGACGTTATTATCCTTCGTACTAATATTCTAAATGCGAAAATTTATAAGATTGGATGAGTATTTGTTTTCTTTCACTATTTCTAGAGAGACCCAAACCAATAAAGGAGATATTTATTGTAAAATAAAAGTTAAACATCGCTAGCACTAACGTTATAGCCTCGCCATTGTTGCGCTCCGTGCTGAAAATGTGGTAGACTTTTACACGTGGTCTCTGGCTTCGGCCATAAAATTGGCGACGTCAGTAGCTAGCACCTACGATGTGTATGGAAACGATTGTATCCGAGTTTTATTAGCCACCTACTTATTCGTTATACTAAAGACATTATATTTACCAATATCTGGTTGTGCCTATTATAACTTACTTATAGTCGAGGTAGTCTGAAAGTATCAAATGTTAATTTTATGATTCTTTCAAGTCAGGTCTAAAAAGATGTTGAATATGAAGAAAGTTTCTTGACATTCAAAACCTTCTTAGAAATCAAAACATCGGACCGCTACATCCTCGAGTGTTAATAGTGCGTTGCCAATAAGCGGAGTAAAATCTCTCAACATACATTTATTTTATAAGAGTCAGCAGAATTTGTGTAGACCATATCAACCAATTCCGACCAACGGTAACCGCTTACCATCACGTAGTCGTTAGTTCGCTTGCCCGCTTATTAGTCATTATATATAAAAGCTTCTTGAGTAAGTTGACCCGCGATGAAAGTATTTATAGACATTATGGCAGAAGGATTATAAGCAGTGATTCCAATGCCACAATGAAAAAAAATATGTCAGTGACTGATTACTATACACAAACTTTGCCTACAGATGGCGTTAAGCAAGGTGCATAGTTCATAAACCGCTGTAACTAAGAAAAAAAAAATTTATTGGCTATTCTACTTTTAAATTAGACCACGACAATGCTAAGCTCTGACGTGATGGCGGAAGTAATAGACAACACGGCAGTGTCTATTCGCGTTGACCAATCGCAAAGCTATTATTATTAAAACAATCGTCTACCAATATCAAGTGTGTAAATATTTTAGAAGTAGAATTGCAAGAGTCTTTAACACTTAAAATTTTACTACAATGCAATATAACTGCACCAGTATTTTACGCAAAAGTATATAACTGATGCAATAAATTAAATAGGTAGGTACTAGTTTCCAAGTTGCGTCTTCCTAAGTAGGCAGTTTAGTTGGGGCTAGCATGGGCGTCACCACGATTATTTTCATGGGGGTGCATCTCCATCTATACATACTGTTATCTAATATAAAACATCGAAATAAACATGTATAGCAACATACATATTTACATACAAACATGTTTGTTTTACATAGTCTCGAAAAGCATAACTCTCCCGCAAGTTCAGTCACGTCATTTATTCTATCTACTTTCTTTCCGGACAGGGGGGCGCAATTGAACCCCCTTGCACCCTGCTGCCGGCGCCTATGGGCTAGTGGATAGAAATGCATATTCTATTTTTTTTATATAAGGCTAGAGACACAAAAGGTGGTAAAGGTGCGTTGGTAACCTGAGACTGGGATGTTAGGTGTCGAGCAAAATTAAGTTAACCGGCTACCTTAACCTTCGAAACCGGAACATGTCAACGGTAAGCATTGACGTTATGGCGACAGGAATAAGTAATACGGTTGTTCCAAATCGGCCGAGTCGCTGCGAAACTACCAACTAGTACGATGTCATGGTGTTAGTGACGGTAAGCCTATGCTCGCCTTTTACGAGCTGCCTGGTAGGAAGGCAGATGGTCTATTATGCAAAGGATCTAGTTATGTTCCCGAAACAACAAGGCGAAATAATTTAGTAAAGTGTACTTAATACTTATGATGTTCCACAAATACAGTTAGATACAATATGCAGTAGAGTAATAAAACGGATCGCCTGAATTAGTATCGCCTCAGTGGTCTAGCGTTTTAGGTTCAGGACTTGACTTCATGAGGTCCCGAGGTCGATTCCGGGGCAACAAAAAGAAAATATGTTTTTCCAATTTTCTAATAAAAAAAAATTGGCTTGGGATTGGATTTGTACCCGGTTCGGCGATAAGCTTGCCACCTATTACACTGTGGGACTAAGTGTCTTAGGCTAATCGTGGGTGCCCTGGTTATGCCTCTGCCTACTTCTTCGGGGATATGGGCGTGCAGATACTTCGAATAAGTGACAGTAGTTTACTAATTCTGACAACCATGATGTCATACCACTATCTTTTCCCGGGACATAAGGTACACTAAGCAATGGGCTTAACCTTCCAGACTAAGATTGGTACATATTTGAAGTCTTTAGGTGATATGTCTGTCTTGTTATGATTTCATATTACCATTTTTAATAAATAAAACGGGAGAAAAATAATTACGTAGTCCTTAGTCATTTTTTCAATGTTTATTTCGTTTTCCTCGTAGACACTTGGTAGTTGTGTATGGATCTTAGTAGGTATAGCGTGGCAAATACAACAGCAACCACAGTACCTAATGCCACCACATAAAAGTGATCAGTGTTGCCAACTGGAACTTCGAAATGTAATGGTTCCGTCACCTGCAAATATTAAGCCTTATTAACAATTTTACAAAATGTATGGATCCAGTCTGTATAATTTAAATAAAATAAATATAATAGTATATGTGCACACGTTTTGAATTTACAAAACAAGCTTTCTTTCATGGGGCATTGTATGTTTTACAGTAATCTTCCCAATCATTAACGATTAACCATTATTTCTAGAATCTATACTTGTTATCGTCGGCTCTCTCTTTGTGTGTGTGTGTGTGTGTGTGTGTGTGTGTGTGTGTGTGTGTGTGTGTGTGTGAGAGAGAGAGAGAGAGAGAGAGAGAGAGAGAGTTTGTGTGTGTGTCTTATTACTTTATTTGAGTGGTGGTGGTGGTGGTGGTAGTGTCAAGAGTCCCCGGAACCGGCGTGTTTGTATGAAAACGATGTGTAAGAAGCAAGGTAGGTCTGCCAGGACCGTGAGGTTTGACACTTGATACTCTCTGCCTACCCCGTGAGGGACTTGCCGTGAAGATATGTATGTATGTATGTACATACTTCATTTGAGTCAAAGCATGAGCATTAATTAGGGACTTACAACATTGACATTTGGCATTTTCCAATTGCAAGTTTCAGGGTTGCCATCTTTTGAGCAGAAAGTGTTCTCTGTTTCTATGCCCCTGTCAACATTTTGACAGCTGTGAAGCCTCTTATCTTGGCAGTTCAAATATAGCTTTGGATGAGGAATTTCAATTTTGACCTTTCTGAAACGAAACATTTGTGCAAGGAATGGAAAAGAGATGTAACAACCTCATCGCCCAATAGTGAAATAATATAGTAATTTAATAATTGTTAGATTATTAAACTAGTGCACTCATCTTAAATGATGAGTCCTGTAACAAATTACCCACAGAGGAACCACTACTTACTACTACTACTAGTTGCTGGGGGAAATTGTACATATTATGTAAATTCGCCAAATTATTGGCTTTTATACAATTTTAGTCCTCTCTGCCAGTCAGTTCGTAAAAGGCGAGAACTGGTTAAAATATAGGTCAGTTCCAACTAGACTACTGGTGGTATAGTGCTGTGCAGCAATTTACCTGGCTAGGGATCTACTGCCTTTTCTATTCCTTTCGCCCGCCGGTAAGCTTGCAAAAGACGGCCACGCACCTGTAACATCTGTGGTGTCAATAGGCCACGGTTGTCTCTTACTCGCAGTCTTGTTCGCAGACCTACCGCATAAAAAAAATTAGGAAATTCGCCTGAAAGTCACTTTAGTTGTCACCAAATCTCACACGACTAAGGACTATGTTCATAACGTTCTGTGACAACTTGTGATTAATTTTGAACAATTTAAGTCTTATTTTGCTATACTGAAAAACTTAAACTTGAGTTGTGGCAGATGCTTACGCCCATGCCAAAAACAAAAAAAAACATTACTGAGGTCACTTCAGTAATGTCATTGACCGCCTCGTTGGTCGAGTGGCTAGCGTACACGCTTAACTACTCCAAACAACCGCGAGGCTCGGGTTCGATTCCCGACGGGGGCAGGCATTTGTGTGATAACCATTTAGATGTTTGCATTTCCGGGTCTAGGTGTTTAATAAATTTCTTCTTGTATCTATTTAAGTATTTCTATGTATTAGAGTCGTTGACTAACACCCATAACACAAGCATATAATTTGCTTACTTTTGGGTTAGATTCAATTTGTGTGACTTGTCCAGAGATATTTATTATTATTTATTTATTTTATTTATTGTAGTAAGAGTAGGGTAGCAAGTCAAATAACAAAAAATTAAAAAAAGCCTGTATTTGACAGTGCACTATTAACAATTTTGATATTTGTGGACAATGTGTACATCAGTACATTAGAAAATCCGTCTGCATGTTTGCCTTCTAATACTAAGAAAAAACTTACCCTCCCCCTGAAGTTGCTGGATGATATCTTCCATGAATAGGAATGGAGAATACAATCTTATATTCTATTATTATGTTTAATATTAGGTGTATCAACAATGTTGTTGAACTGTCCGCTGGTAATTCAATGTTAACTGGATTTTTAAATATTGCTCTTTTCTGAAAACAATAAGTTATCAAATTAAGTCATTGACCAATAGTCTCTTGTAACAGTAAACCTTTGTGGAGGCAATTTTTTTCTTTATCACACCCTAAACTTTAAAACAAATACTTAGCTTGTTTATAATGATTTAATTTTTTTTTAAAAAAGCTAATCATATAATAATAATAATAATAAATAAATATCTCTGGACAAGTCACATTGAATCAAATTGAATCTAACCCCAAAGTAAGCAAATTATATGCTTGTGTTATGGGTTTTAGTCAACGATACTATTACATAGAAATACTTTAATAAATACCAGAATACATTTAATAAACACCCAGACCCGGAAATGCAGACATCTAAATGTTCATCATACAAATGCCTGCCACCGTCGGGAATCGAACCCGAGCCTCGCGATTCGTCAATGCAGTTAGGCGAGTGCACTAGCCACGCGACCAAAGAGGCAGTCAAATATCGAAAACTAGCTGTCCCGGCGAATTAACGAACGGCGAAAAAATTAAAGTATTTTTTTTCCCATTTGACCTGTAACTTTCCCGTTTTTTTCTCCAAATAAACCTTTTTCTGATAATAATTAACCCAATAAAAAAAGAATTAGCGAAATTGGTCCAGTTGTTACAAAGTTATGCGCTTAGTTATGCAATGCAACACATGTAGCAATTCATTTTTATATATATTATAAGAGATAGATAGGTGATGTAGAGAGAATGAGTACTCCAAAATGGGAATGGTATGAGCTGGATGAGCAGCCAGGTAGGGATCTACCGCCTCACTTAATCCTGCCGCAGTAATATCATGGCTTCCATTGCAGCCTCAGTTTAGTAATGCACCTGTAACATTTATGGTATCTATAGGCCACGGTTGTCTCTCACCATTACTATAGCTGTGTGCTTATTTGCTGACCTCTTTAAAAAAATATACAAACCGAAAATAGCAGAGGGGTTCTCTGATACAGACATGTAATTCAAAGGACTAATATGGGAATGTTTGAGTGAAAATTTATTTAACAGTGACAAAAGTAGTGGCAAACAGCTCATAGGTTATTATTTTTTTCTATAACCTGTATATTTAAGTTAATATTGAATTATTAAAAGGTATTCTTTTAATGATTACCATTGCTTATAAATAATTTATTAAACATTTGTTTGACACATATCACATTGTGGACCTAAGTACCACTGACTAATTATAAGTTTCCAGCTGTTTGTTTGAAGATACTTACTTGATAAAATTGAATCAGTAATTTCTAAAATCCAACATGTTCATTAGATTAGGTATGCAACATAATGTTTTAGAAATCACTAATCCTATTATTCTTATTAATATTACAAATGTGAAAGTTTATGAGTTTATGTATGGATGTTTGTTACTCTTTCATGCTCAAATGGCTAAACAGATTTGTCTGTAATTTGGAACACAGATAGATTGTAATCTGGATTAACATGTAGGCTACTTTTAATCCCAAACTCACAGCAGGCTCCTGTGAAAACGCGGGAGAAGCCACAGACAACAACTAGTTCATTTATGTTTTGAGAAACCTGTTAGTTGGAACCTATTAAAAGTAATCAAAAAGTATATAAAAAAATTCTTACAAAATAATTATCATAATACTTTTCCACTTCATCAGGACTTGCATAGGCTCCAGCCGGAAGGATCTGTTCTAGTCCTGCAATGCAGTCTCCTTTGCCTATCCAATTCCATTCTTGGTTCTCATTTATGAATTCTATTACATAAGTCAGGTTCCTGAAATTTTTAATTTTAAGAGTTGTATCAAATTTTCATGAGATCTACATTATGAAAACGTTTTGCTAACTAGGTATTTTCCGTAGCTATAAAAAATGGAACTTAAAAATGTTTAACATTAACTATGTTAAACATTTTTGGAAGTTTCATAATACATTATAACATAATGTATTTGTAAAGTATCCAGTCAACAGTCTACGCATAAGCGATTTTGCCGCCCAATTGTCCACACACACACACACGTTTTGCGAAAAATGACGGGAAATCGGAAAAACGACGATATCTTTCGATTTATGTATTAAAAACATATAAATGTATATATTTTTAGGATCCCTGAGAATTCGGCTACCTAATAACGTAAAAATG
>NJDD01001406.1:0-13255 GCA_002245505.1 Calephelis nemesis | reverse complement strand
TAGGCCATCCACCTTGCCTCGCTGATCCGCCGAGTCCGCCAAATCACGTTGCATATCTGCGTTGTGTTTGCCTTCCCCGCCGAGTCAGACTTTGTGCGGTAATCGGGAGGAAGCCGCGTTTTGGGATGGGATGATGACAGGAAGATTGGAGCAGGAAGGGCGGGATACTATAGTCACAGGGAAAACAGGAATGTGATCTATAGTAGCTCAGGGAAGGCGGGATCGCATGCCCGTGCACTCAGCTACCCACTATCGGACATATCAAGGTTTGAGCACCCCTTGCCTTGAAAAGTAACTATAATAATATATATATATATATAAAAGTAAAATAAGAGTCAAGGGAAAAACGAAAATAAAAAATGTTTTAAATCTTATTTGGAAAATGTTGGAAGAATAAGATATTAAGACGAAAAGTACTAAAAATTGTATGTTTATGTTTTGTAATATTATATGTTTCTGTATTAATAAACTTTGTGAAAAAGGATTATCATATTATATTGAAAATAGTTTATTTTTTAATTTTAAGTAGGAGACAACTCGTGTTGTGTGCTTTTAGTGTATACATGACTATTATAAATGTAATTCTCAAAATTTTAAAATGAACATAAAAGTAGTTAATAGAAATCTTAAACAATATTTGAACAATAAAATATGGAATAGAGATGCTAATGAAAGACATGTGAATGACAATGTTAGTGAAGTCACGAATAATATCAGAAACGCAACGTTGGCCTTCGTTACCGTGGGGGAGACCTGTAGGCTTATTAACGAGTTTTTCAATATACTTTGTTCATATTTCTCTTCAGTACATTAGCAACTAGTCTTTTAAGCCTTTGGGAGTGTATTATTTACTATAAAACAAAACTCAATCTAAATTTGACAGTATCGCTTTTAATAATGTTTGCACAAAAATTTGTATTTTTAGTATATATGTCAATGATTTGTGGATCAGTGACTGCTGCGTGTCAAGAAATTAGGGTAAAAGCTAATAAATTATTATTAAACTACAAATTACCAAATCAAATACGCCTTCAAATTAAGATACTTGTAAACTCCACTGGAATTTGGGGCCTTGATATAAGCATTTTTGATATGATTGTCATAAATCCAAACCTGATTTTGACTTTTGTAGGACTAATCACCACTTATCTCATACTTTTTGTTCAAGTATTTCATCTGGTATAAGTCAAAATTTAGACAGGTATAAAATCTGCACTACCTTCTCTACTTCTACTAAAAAAATGATTACATTATTTTATTATTTTCATAATCAATTTATCACTAGTTGCTGTTCCTAAGGATTTCAAAATCTTTTACATGATATGGGCCATTTGCCTTCTAGCGTCGGCGTCGTCTGAGTATGCTTGCCACTAACACCCAGACTCTGAGTAAGTGGTAGAATTCTACAATAACTTGATCGAATAGTTATAGCCACGTTACTTATTTCTAATGCAATGGCTTGTTTCTTACCACTTCTGTGAATTATATTGGACAATAAGGCAACTTGTAAATTTACTAAACGCATGAAACTCAATTTCCCAGTATCTCTTTCTGAAAACGAAATATTTACAGATGAAGTGTAGGTACAGCAAATATGCGTCTTCTGCTTCCTTTTGATATTATACAACGGATTTCCAGTGCATTTATTTCAACCAACAATGAAACAAATTAAACAGCTTAACATCTGCGAAACTGAGTAGCAGTTATAGTTTTAGTTTATCATTATTACAATCTATAACAAGTTTTTGTAATGCCGCAAGTGAAAGCTCATATACACTTCATATTATATTAAAAGTCCAAAAGACCTTCTGGACGGATGGATGTCTGTTACACTTTGGGGTCTAATTTCAATAATAATTGTTATTTATGTATGCTATTATATAAGTAATAAAATATATCTTTCGATATTAATTTACTTATTTTTTCATTTTGAGTTGTCATGAGTGCAGTAAAATGTAACATTTCTTTAATATGTTTTTAAATGAATTTTTTGGGACAAAATATTTTAGTTATTATTAAGACAACTCGTAAATAGTCAGTAAAACCTACTTCATTGTACGTTTACCGAAATCGTTTTTAATTTTTGGAACAACGTACTTTCTCTCATAGATTGTTGAGTTGGGTAGCTATAGTCACGCTCATTATGTATTGTACTGGTTATTACTATAAGGCTTAGTTGACATTTTTAATTTTTTTAAAACGCACGCACCGATGTTTGCTAATTAAATCAATATTCTCGCTAATCAATCAGAAATATTTAAATAAACGCTATGTAGACAGAAACAGATCACTTTAAAATAGATAAAGTTGTGATGTATTTATTAAGTACTTAAGAACGGTTTAAGTGTGTCGCATCTGCTGTGGAAGGATAATTGTACGATAAGAAAACTTCTAGAATAATTTAAACACAGTAAACTTGTTTCAATTCGACTTTAGTTTCAATATTACTTTTGTTTATTTTTTAATTAAATTACGTTATATTACATTGCTACTAACTATCGTTAATGTAACTATTATTATTATTATTATTATATTAATGATAGTTACGATACGAAACGATAGTTATGACTATATTTATTTAATAATTACAAAATGAATTAAACAAATTTTCCACAAAATACTCTACATATACAACAAAGTATACCTATACGTCGAATTAGAATCCTCAGAATTTGTAACCTGCTCACGTATTTAAGAAGGCGGAAGTCCAGAGATGTTACATTTAGTTAATTTTTTTGTTACAGAAATCACTACATAAAATGAAACAAAGTCGCTTCGTCTATCCCTTAGTATGCTTGCTTAAATCTTACGAGTATAAATGTTTTTTAATTCAGAAGTCAATCTAAACTGTACCGACTCCCTGTAAGCAGCAGATGTGGGTTATTTTCATTTACCGGGAGCCGATAATCAACAGACAAGAGGGTATTTTGGCTATTTTCATAGTCTATAGTTGGGATTCTTATTTGAGGAAATTCTACAGATATAAGTACTATATTTGAATTACAAGAAAGGGCTATTAGAGCTATTTATAATCTCAATGTATGGGATGCCCTCCTAGAAAAATTCAAATTAATAAATAATTTTACCTTCAGCTCTCAATACATCATCATCATCATCAGCCGGAAGACGTCTACTGCTGGACATAGGCCTCCCCCAAAGAGCGCCACAAGTCACGATCACCAGCCGCTTGTAACCAGCGACTCCCCGCAACTTTGACCAGATCATCAGTCCACCGGGTGGGAGGTCGTCCAACACTACGTTCTACGTCCGGTGCGGGGCTGCCACTCGAAAACATTTCTTCCCCAGCGGTTGTCGGTTCTGCGAGCAATGTGGCCTGCCCATTGCCACTTCAGCTTGCTGACTCTCTGAACTATGTCGATTACTCTCGTTCTCTTGCGGATCACCGAATTACGGATCATATCTCGCAGCACAAACACTGAGCATAGCTCTCTCCATAGCACGCTGAGCGCCTCTAAGCTTATTTAAGAAGCCCGCATTTAACGGCCAAGTCTCACTTCCATATGTCATCACCGGTAACACACACTGGTCAAAGACTTTCGACTTTAAGCACTGCCTTAATTCGGACAAGAAGATCCCCTCTAACTTCCCGAACGCTGCCCATTCAAGTTGGATTCGGCGATCGACCTCTTTCTTGAAGTTGGATTTTCCTAACTGAACAGTTTGACCTAGGTACACATACTGATTTACAACTTCAAGAATTGAGTTTCCAACGTGAACTGGTATAGGTGCAACATGAACGTTGAACATGACTTTCAGGCGAAAGTCCAAGTTCATCCTAAGACCCACCTGTTGGGAAACTCTATCGAGGTCACCGAGCATTTTGCTCAAGTCTTCCAACGATTCCGCCATGACCACGATATCGTCTGCGAATCGAAGGTGAGTGATGTATTCGCCTTTGACATTGATGCCGAGTCTTTTCCAGTTCAGAAGCTTGAAGACATCTTCCAGTGCAGCAGTGAACAGTTTCGTAGAAATAACGTCTCCCTGTCTCACACCTTTCAGCAACTGGATCGGTTTCGAGCTCTGATCTTGTAATCGGACCGACATAGTGGCTTTTTCGTACAAACACCTCAACACTTCGATGTATCGATAGTCGATGCGGCACTGTTGCAATGACTAAAGCACCGCCCATGTCTCAACCGAATCGAAGGCTTTCTCGTAGTCCACAAACGCTAGACATAATGGGCGATTATAGTCCTCGGTCTTCTGTATAATTTGGCGCAGCGTGTGAATGTGGTCTACGGTACTAAAGCGTTTGCGGAACCCGGCTTGTTCGGGAGGTTGAAAATCGTCTAACCTGCGTGATGTTCGGTTCGTGACGACCCTTGAAAACAACTTGTAAACGTGACTCAGAAGTGAGATAGGTCTATAATTTTTTAATAAGGTTTTGTCACCTTTCTTGAAAAAGAGAACCACAACACTTCTGGTCCACGCTTCTGGAACACTGCCTTCGAGGATAACGGAATTAAATAGCTTCTGGAGGACTTTAAGTTATGGCATTCCACCCGCTCTCAGTAGCTCAGCAGTAATTCCATCGTCCCCCGGCGCTTTATTGTTCTTCAGTTGTTTGAGGGCCATCCTTGGAATCTCGTACAGGCTGACGTCCGGGATGTCTTCGGTGTAATGTCGGGTGTGTTTGGCTCTAGCGTCTTTGGCCAAACTAACAACGGGTCGTGTTGAATTGTACAGCTGTCCATAGAACTTCTCAACCTCTCTCAAAATCTCAGCCTTAGATGAAATTACGGTGCCATTTTCGGTCTTCAGTTTTATTAATTGGGTCTGGCCACCAGACAAATCCCTAGCGAACACCTTGGAGCCCTAATTACGCTCAATAGCCTCTTTAATACGAGACGTATTAAAGGTGCGCAGGTCTTTCCGCAACGTCTTGGAGACTTGTCTGTTTAGCTCCATGTACTTTTGCATGTCAACTGAAGACTGCAACCGCATTTCATTCCGTTCGCCCATGAGTTTGAGAGTAAGGTCTGAGAGCTTTCCAGTTCTTTTCTTGCTTCGGGTCTTAAATAATTTCGACCCGGCCTCTTGGACAGCTTGCACAAACCCATTGTTCAAATCGTCCGTTGATTCGCATTCTGCCAGGCATTCCAAGCGATTTTGAAGTTGGAGCTGAAAGTTTTTGGTATTCTCGTCAGTCCGGAGCGTGCGGCAGTTGTGCGTTACCAGGGCCAGGTTCGTCAGCTGGTAGCCTGCGTCCGTCCGGGGGTTCTTCGCACCCCCTGCTCTGTCGTTACCGAGTCTGCTACCGTAGACTCGGTCAAGCGGAGCTGCCGGAGACTGGGGGCCAAGGTTTTGGTAGTATGTCATTTGGGGGGTTTTGCCATAATCCCCACGCTTGGCAGACGGGTTGGTTATCAATAGTAGGGTGGAAACTTTCACAAGGACACTGCTGCCCGTCCTGCGTCAGCAATTTTACTTCCACCCACCTTGGAACGGTTTGACCGCCGTTCGTTGGTTGACTGATTGCGCTGGTGGTACATACCACACACAGCGGGCGGTGGGGTCGTCACTTCCCTACGCCAAGCTATCAATACATTTGTGAGAATTTAATGTATGTTAAAAAATCTATGTACCTTTACTAAAAATGTAATGTTCTCGATGTAAAAACGAGAATTAAAAATAATCTACCCTTATACAAAACTCGTCTCCATAAAATTAGTAAATCCTTATTGGGTCATGTGTTAATACACCTAAATTTTTACAACAAGCTGCTCATTGGAATTAGAAATCTACCTTTAAATAAATTTAAAAAATGTATGAAAGCAAAATTATGTAACAAAAGCTATTCAAGTTCGTTGAGTTTGGTGTATTGTTGTGTGTAAAAATTTAGGTATATTAACACATGACCCTATAAGGATTTACTAATTTTATGGAAACGAGTTTTGTATACGGGTAGATTATTTTTATTTCTCGTTTTTACATCGGGAACATTACATTTTTAGGTCTTAGAGTTTTTGAGAGACGAACATTCTTGAGGATAGAGGTTTCAATCTGCCACTGCAATTTGTAATGTGATTTGTTGTACTTTGTTACTTTTTACTTAATTCAAAATTAGATTGTAATTTGTATTTATTATCTAGTTTATATTGTAACTATTAGTATTGAAAAAAGACAAGCCTGCTGAGTTTCTTTCGCCGAATCTTCTCAGTTTGTGGTCGCGATTCCGATCCGGTGGTAGTTTATAAAAACGTCGACGCGCACAAGTACCACTTGTATGGTTCACGTGAGTAAAGATTTTTCTGATTCTGATTCTAACTACGAACTGGCTATCCTACCGTCTGCGCCATTTATGCAGCAAAGGATTTAAAATAATCAATTTATTTGAATGAAACTTTGATTATATGCTACGATAGTTTTATGAGCATAAAATTTAAAATAAACTAATACCAAATCTAACCCAAGAGTGCCAGTATTCATATAATTGATACTATGATAGCAACAGCGCATACTTTAAATTAATTTTATTGATCTTTACACCCCTCTATATGACGTTGGAAATTGTTGCGAGATACACGTACTGCTCAGTCTAAATTGATAAATAAAATGGCTAAAGCAAAAGTAATTAAATTTAGAATCAAACGCAAAACAAAAATTACAAATGGTTTAAACTATATTTGGAAAATGTTGATACCTTTAACAGTAATTGAATACATGTTTGGTATAATTAAGTATAGAATGAAGAATGAGAAGATAGTGCCTACGAGTAGAATTATTAAAAGTTATGCAATGCTCGGTTTTTTAATTTGCGGGCTTACGTATCTTTTTTGGATAGCTATTTGGATGTTAAACCAACTCTTGAAACAACGTAATGATAGTATAATTTTCAGGGCCTGTTTTTTCTGCATTACTCCAATAGAATATATGACATCAGTAGCGCTATGTACATTTCATAGTAAAAGATATATTCACCTACTGAATGCATTTGGACGAATTGTTTATTTACTTAATATTCATACTAACTACACAATGTTTAAGATAATAAGACACAAATTGCTTTTCGGTTTATGTCTATGTTTTTCAATTTTAAATGTTTCTTTGATAGTAAACTTTGTGACACAAGATTATAAAGTTATATTTAAAACAGTGTATTTCATAATTTGTAATGGCAGACAACTTGTCTTGTATTCTTTTAGTATGTATATGACTATTATAAATGAAATACTCAAAGTTATAAAAATGAACATAAAAATATATACTATAAATCTTAAACAACAGCCGTGTAATAAAACATTGAATCAAGATGCTACTGAAGAAAATGTGAATGATAACGTCAGTGAAGTCGCAAACGATATCAAAAGCGCAACTTTGGCCTTCGCTACCGTGGGAGAGACCTGTAGGCTCATTAACAAATCTTTCAATATACCTTTGTTCATATTTATCTTCAGTACATTCGCAACTAGTCTTTTAAGCCTTTGGGAGTGTATCGTTTACTATAATACAGAACTCAATGTAAATTTGACATTATCGCTTTTAATACTATTTGCGCAAAAATTTATATTTTTAGTATATATGTCAATAATTTGTGGGTCAGTGACTGCTACGCGTCGAGAAATCAGGGTAAAGGCTAATAAACTATTATTAAACTATGAATTACCATATGAAATACGTCTTCAAACTAAGATACTTGTAGACTCAACTGAAATTTGGGGCCTTGATATCTGTGTTTTTGATGTTATTGTCATAAATCCACAACTGGTTTTGATTTTTATAGGATTAAGTACCACTTATCTCATACTTTTTGTTCAAGTATTTCATCTGGTATAAGTAAATATTTATACAGGTATAAATCTGCACTACCTCCAGTATGGATAAAAGGTGATGGTTTACCACTTACTTCGGCAAAAATAGTTCTTTTGATCTCTTTAAAACGTATTGCTAGTCTTGCTTCTGGTATTTCAATTAGTGTTTAACATTTAATTAGACGTTTTGTTATTACATGTTGATTGTTGAAGGGTTTTCCGATACTAAAAAGTTGTGAGTGAAATATATTTTATGTGAATAAGATCGCCTTTGTTTATTATTGAATGTTATTTGTTATAACTTTTTTGGCACACAATAAAGAGTCATTACATTTGATAATTATCTTTATCAATTTGTCATTAGTTGTTGTTCCTCATGGTTACAAAATCTTTTGAAGCATGTGGGCCTACTTGCATAGGCTTTGTCTGAGTATTTTTGCTACTAACACCCAGACTATGAGTAACTGATAGAGTTCTACAATAACTTGTCCGAATAGTTACAGCCACCTTACTTATTTCTAAATCAACGTCTTACTTCGTACCATTTTCGTGAACTTTATTGGACAATAAAACAACCTGTATATTTGTTAAACGGAAGAGACTTAATTTCCCATTTTCTATTTCTGGCAACGAAATATTACTACTATATTTAATGTTTACAGGTGATATGCATCCCTTAGGTACATAAAATCTTCGTCTTCTTCTTTTTGATATCATAAACCAGTGCATTCATTTCAATCGACAGTGAAACAAATTTATCAATAAGTTAATTATTTCCAAAATTATTTTTATGTCAAGTTTAACAATAACTTAACATCTGCCAGAATAAGCAGTTTTTAGTTCTCTTTTATCATTATTACAATTTATAGCAAGTTTAATATTATATTAAAAGTTCAAAAGCCCTTCAGGATGGATGTCTGTTACAATTTGGGGTCTAGTTTTAATAAAAATTGTTAATTGTGTATGTTATTATGTAAGTAATAAAATCATCTTTTGATATTATTTTTTTTTTCATTTTGAGTTGTCATGGGCACAATAATAAGTGAAGTTTATTTTATTTTTTTTAATAGAAACTTACCAAGTAAAAAAAAATATGTTTTAAATGATTTTAACATTTTTTAATTGTTTTGTGGCAAATCAATCCTCGAATTAACAAAAAAAAACATCCCCGTGGTGGTCCGCGCTCCTCCAGAATAGACCATCTGCCTTTCTTGCCAGGCAGCTCGTCAAAGGCGAGCATAGGCTTACCATGACTAACACCCTGACATCCAACTAGGTGGTAGAATTTGGCAGCGGCTCGCCCGGATTGGTACCACCGCCTTACCTATTCCTGCCGCCATAACGTCATGACGTATTCCGGTTCGGAGGGTAAGGTAGCCGGTAAACTTATCAGGAAATCCGTCTGCTTGTTTGCCTTCCTATAACATAAAAAAATACGATATTTTCGTGGGATTTCCTTCTTCAATAGCATGTACTAGCGTGTAAGGACCCGTTGTATGAATGGTAAACCTTATTTTCCATTTCGAGAGACCCAGATCATGGGAGCAATATTAGTGTAAGTAATTGGATCCAATCAAAATCGTTCTACTATTTCATTGTTTGGTATTTCGTCGTCATCTATCACAAGTAGTCTTCTCATTTATAAATGTTTTCTTGAAATAGAGACAATTTCTCGAATTCTTCAATAAACTCTATAAACATATCAGGCACTCGCCTACCGAGATAGCGTGATATGTTGTTATTCGTTATAGGCTAGTGCGGACACACAATTGCTGTACCCATAGCAAATCAACATATCGCCATATTCTTCATTCGTATAGACCGTCATCTTAACAGTTTCGTATCACAAGCACAAATCAGAGTCCAGTTTAAAAGTACATTAGTCACAAATTAGAAGAATCAGTCCAGAAACACAGCCGAGTCGATTAGGAAACTGTGAGCAAAGCGATATCGCATCTACCAAGGACGAATCAAATAAGCAAATTAAAAAAAATCTAGCACCAAAAAAATAAGTTTATGCTCATTATTTTTTCGCCTTAAACCTAAATAAATCGTAAGTTGTCTCGCTTTTATGTACCGCCCTTAACTTAAATGACAATAGACATAAGATAAGGGCCGACCATTAGAACTGTTACCTGTAGCTTATAAATCTAAGTTTAATTCTCATCAAATCCTTTTTTTTTACATTGGTATGCCTTAATAGGTAGAAAAAAACCCAGATATCATTAAATTTATATGCAAAACAAATGCCATAATGTTTTTTAGATATCCTTATAATAAAGGTTTTTTCGATTAACTTTTTGTCAATTTAGACCTTCGACGACGACCTATTTAGTTACCTTAAAATCACTTTTGGCTATTTATTCTATATAGCACTCTATTTAACATAAAAACAGAAAAATCAATAATAATAATTATAAGACCGACACATTTCGAAATATCTAATCTAATACCCGAAACCGGCAAATTTTACAAAAACACAAATAAATAAGAATATCTCGAAAACGGTTAAGTTTGGGATACGATGTCAGTCAGAAATAATTGAAGCAATACCTACGCCCTTAACGGATCTAGGTCGACTTACCCTGTAACCCTGTATAAGTAACGTTTTATCTGAATTCCGTTTCAACATGTTGTCGAGGGTAAGAATGAAAAGCATAACCGAATAATACAGTCCATGCCACCGCTCACCACCGCATTGCATCCTGGCTACCTTCTTAACAATATCTACAAGATAAAAACGAATGTTTACATTAAAGGGAAAGTTACATTGTGTATATGTTGTTTAAATACCTAACCCTATCCTTAAAATAGTGAACATTACTACAGTTTTATAAGTATATACCATATATAAGAAAAATCTCACAGGCATTATTGCATATATTTTTGTAAAATATTATCGTTTACATATTGTAATTCATAATGAATACATATTTTTGCCAAAAATGTATACATTATTTTGAGAAACTGTGACGGTTATATAGCACGAATTGGTTAAAAGTTATCAGTTTTTAAAATTTCAAGGCTGGTTGTTTTTTTGAAAATGTGCCCGTGTATATTTTTCATTGTACGTGACTGTACAAGCACACTGCTCTGTTGATGTTAAGAAATTGTTGTAGATCATAGATACCATAGATGTTATAGGTTGCGTCAGTGTCCTGTAGTCGTACGAAGGGCCAGAAGATATGGCGTCACACACGCTGGGAGAGTACGTCACATGGGAATCACAGCGGCGTAACCTCTCAGCTGTCGTTGGAGAATAGAATATAATAGACTTGAAAACGTTTTTATTCACATTCACCTTACAAGAGGCACTTGTGACGAGTCGTATAATACCAAAAAATTACCACCGGGTCGGAACGCTGCCACACACTGAGAAGATCCGGCAAGAAACTCAGCGGACTGGTTTTTTTTTCTTATTCTATACAAATTCTATTACTAGTAAGAGTATGAGGAGCAATTAATCCCAAGCACTCTTATCCGATAGATATTCAGCAACAGCATAGTAACTTTTTTTTATAAAATTTAATTTTCATATTTTTTTTAAATTTATATAATGGCAGATCTTTTATTTTTATTGTAAAAGTAAGATTATTGTAAAAGCGTATACATAGGCCCATGAAAGAATGGCTAACTCTGTGGAGACGGGACACATGCACAGCAAGATTGATACAATTTATTTATAAACACTTGTACTTTCCACAATTTATTTTTATTTTTATAGTTTAGCCAACCAGTTTCGCTATACAAGCGTCATGAGGGCTGTATAACAGCAACATAAATGTTTATAAATAAATTGTATCAAGAATGTAATTACACCAAGCACCGAACGAAAAACACAGCAAGAATGTTTTTATTCCTCGTATTTACATTAGGTACATCACAGTTGCTTTTAAATGGGTGTAAATTCTTCTGAACATACATTAAATTTTCATAGATGTACTAAGAAGTAACAGATACAATTTTAATTTGTTTGAATTTGGAGAGGACCTTACGCTGCCGACCGTCATCAAATCCGTGGTGGTCTCCTTTTGCGAAAAACGAGATTGCGGAGCGGGCCCGGAGAGACGATCCCAACTCGGGGGGGTTAGAATGTGCACTTTCATCTCGGCGCGATCGCGTCGTTTCGCTTGGACGATGCGTTTCGTTTCAAAACGTTATCGTTTTTTATAAAGCTAGAACAATCATAACTTGAAGCGATATCGTGTTAACGAAGGGTAATGACCGAATTTGTATGAAAAAACAAAACTTTGTCTAAAACGACACGACTTAAAACACGTCAATATCAAATTTGTTATTTGTCAATTGTCAGACGTCTAACGTCTATCGCTGACGTCATGTTTTGTTTGGCACGAACTGTTACATCCCTAGACTGTATCCTTTACTGCTTACTCAACACCTAACCTGCTGATCCATCCACTTGCTCCGAGTCATACATCATTCTCCCAGTCAGTCGCCTTCCATTCTTCCTGTCGCGCACTAGTCTCTCATCAAACACTCATTCTGTGTAAAAACATTGTTAAATAAACTCTTTTCTTCAAGTGTAATAATTTTGAAGACATTTAAAAGTGAAGTCTTAACATTGGTGGCAGCGTAAAGGGATTGAAAAATCCTCGGTTCCCTCCGTGAGTGTAATTAATAAGAGAAGTGCCAATCCAACCTGAGCCACAAGCGACTCGGAAACGTCGAACCTAGTCCACTGTGCAGTAAGTGGCAACGAATGTACACAGAGTGTCTCCTACGGGACTCGAAGCCCAGCACCGACCAGTCTACGACGATCCAGGCTCCAGAACTTATCTGTAACCGCGAGCAGTACCTACCAGTTGTTCCAGTACCATATCCAATCATCATCATGAAGGTTACATGCATCGTGATTCTGTAAGTCAATTTAATTCAATTCATTCGTATGGTGTCTAAAAGCTATACTTAAACCTCAACGACGACGTCTTATCTCTCGGATGTTTAGTCTCCACGGCGTCCGGTTATACGTATCGAAAAACTACGTATCGAAAGTGCCTGAACATCGAAAAGTGTGAACAATTAATATATCCAGGGTTTGTCTGTGACTTTATTTAATTTAATTAAAAGTGTCTAAAATAGTATACAATTCTTACGTCCTGAGTTTGTTTGTTACTTTATTTTAATTACGTAAAAGTATCTAAACGTGTATACAACTATTATATCTAGGGTTTGCCTGTTACTTTATTTTATTAATTTAAAAGTGTCTAAACGTATAAACTACTATTACATCCTTGGTTTGCCTGTTACTTTATTTCAACTTAAAAGTGTCTGAACGTATATACAATTATTATATCCAGGCTTTGTCTGCTATTTTATTTTATTAATTTTAAAGTGTCTGAAAATATATACTATCATTGCATCCAGGGTTATTCTATAAATTTATTTTACTTATTTAAAGGTTTGAACAACTATTATATTCAGGATTTTTCTGTTACTTTACTTAATTTACTAACTTTGTG
>NJDD01001404.1:217107-248339 GCA_002245505.1 Calephelis nemesis | reverse complement strand
GTCCCCCATTACAACATTGAAGTAAGTTTCCGAGGTATGTATGGCTCTACTAATATCCTCATACATACCTTCTACTTCTTCATCTTTGTGTGTCGAGGTCGGTGCGTAAACCTGCATGACCTTCAACGAGTATCTTTTAGATACTCTGAGTATAAGGTACGCCACCCTGCTCGACACACTCCCGATGTTGATAACAAGGGACTTGTGGACGAGGAACCCAACACCACCTTGGGACTGCTGGTCGCCCTCGCGGTAGTAAAACAAGTTGCCGGATTTGAGGGCTATCGTGTCCTCCCCCTCTCTTCGGACTTCAGATAACCCTATAATATCCCAGCGCAACTTGCCTATCTCCTCTTCCAGTTCAGCTAGCTTCTCGTCGGTCCTCAAAGTGCGCGTGTTGTAAGTAACCAGTGATAACCTACGCCGTCGGATGTCCATTATGCCTGCCATAGCCGTTTGACGGAGAGATACCGCCACCTGGAGGTTCTTAACACCCCGGGCTCCAGCTCTAAACCGGTGACAAAAACACCCAAGATTAAAATTAATATGCTTTATAAGAGACTAGTGTTTCCAAAACACGATTCATTTCACTTTGCTCGATAGAAAAAAATCAAAAAGTTAACCCTTTTTTGAAAGCAAAACCCAACTGTCTACTTCAATTATGAAAATATCAACACCAGATTTAACATAAACATAGATAAGTACTGTACCTAAAAGATAAATGTTTCAGTTTATATACTTTTTTCAAATTACTTTTATAGTGTCAAAAATAGTGATTTGTCGCTTAAGACGTTTACTTTAGAGCGCATTATTTCATAGTAATCATGGAACGGGGGAGAGCGGTGATTGGCTCTTCTGGCTGACTAAGTATGGGGATTTAAGTTAAATATTAATATAAAAATGAATGAAACCATCGAATCACACTTGAACGAATGAATTTATTTTACTAATTCTATTTTTTTTTCTCTCAGATGTAGGCAGGAGGAGTTTCTTATGAAAAGAAAGAACGGGAAAATTATGGGGAAAGAAAAACAAAGGTTTTACTACAAAAACTGTTCGTAGCTGTCAATATCAAGCAATACGAAGTTCACAAGGTCGGCTAGGAGTTTTGGCGCCATCAAGAGAAAGATGGTCGAAGTTTTTTCACAATTATTGAATTTCGTGTTGATATTGAGTGAAATTAGTCAATTTTGGTGGCATTTTGTACAATTTTGTTCAGTGAAAGTGCACAAATGAAATAATCGTGAAGAAATTAGCGTATTGTGTATTTCCTCGTTGTCGCCAAATCTCATAACATGAGCTTGTGTAATGAGGCCACTGCTTATCCAAGAGTCTGACATGACTTACTGACGACTTATGACTGATGACTAATTATAATTGATATAAAATTTGATGCAAATTTCTACTTGACTAGTGGCAAAATACTAACGTGAAAGCCAAAACTTAAAGAAAGAAAGCAAAGTCGACTAGTGAACATTTTGACCAACATTAAACGATTCCATGTATGGAAAATGTACATTAGAAGTTATAAATACATTTTCCAATACAGAGATGATATTTGACCCACATAGAGATGTTCATTTGACGAAAGTATTATAATTTGAATGATGCGGTCGGCTCACCGCATTGCAGATTGTACGGCCGATGTGCTGATGACCTACATTGTTTTACCAAGCTATTGTACAGCTGGACTGAAAAGTCCATACAGAATTTCGTCAGCCCCGTGTTGTGACAACCCCATCGCCCACTGGTCTTTTTAAGTATCTTCACGCCCATATCCCCGAAGAGGTAGGCAGAGGCACAACTAGCCAACCCACGACTAGCCGAAGACACTAAAAAGTCCCATAATGTAAATTTTAATAACATTTTAGTAAAAAAAAAGTAAAAAAGTATCTTCACGCCCATATCCCCGAAGAGGTAGGCAAAGGCACAACCAGGGCACCCACGACTAGCCGAAGATACCAAGTCCCACAATGTGATAGGTGGCAAGCCTATCGCCAACCGGCACATATCCTATCCCGACCAATATTTTTTTTTCATTAGAAAATTGAAAAAATCCAATTTTCTTTTTGTTGGCCGACCCGGGATTCGAACCCGAGACCTCATGCAGTCAAGTCCAACACCAGGACCGCTAGACCACAGAGGCGATTAAGCTAATTAAGTAATTCCAATAAATAAGCGCAGTAAAACTACAAAAACCGACTCCAATTTTTTTCTGTCTTACGTTGAGGTAGAATGATCATTGATAGAAGACGGCGTTACTTTAAATCCATACTTAAATCCAAAGAAAATTATTTCATTTGCGATTTCCCACCAAAAAAATTTATACGTATTATGGCGTGACAAAACAGGTAAAACAGTGCGTTATGAATGAATTGGACTTACCGAAAGCTAAAGCTCCCAAATGTATCCAGTTCCACACAACACACACCACTAAACTGTTATTGGCACCAACAATACACACATTACTAAAAACTCAACGTACGTTTAATTTCCAATTATTACTTTTTGAAAGATAGTAAAAGGTTCTGGAATGGTCCCACATAAATTGTATCAGTATCCTACTAATAGATTTCGAATTATGCTTAATCGACCTCTATATGAATATATATAAAAGATGGGTTACCTAATATTGATGGGGAAGAAGCTCAGAACAAGGTAACGGACATAGGGTACTGTTTATCCGGTTTGACTGCGAAAAAACCGGTTAATTTTTCCCAAGGGTGAAACGAAGTTTGCCAGAACAGCCAATTTATATATAAAAGAAAGACGTGTTAGTTACACTATTTATAACACAAGAACGGCTAACCTGATTTTGCTCAAAATGGATGGGGAGGTAGTTTAAGACCAGGAGACGTACATAGGATACTATTTATGACGGTCGACTGCGCAAAAACTAAAAAAAAATACTTTTTATTTTTTTCCATACAAACTAAACGGGCGGAATAAAGTTCACGGGAACAGCTAGTTATGGATTAATTGTTGTTTACGTTGGCGACCTCATCAATTAAGATGCATTAATAAGTGTAACTCAAAAACCACTCGTCAGACAAAATTAATACAGAACCACCTCGGAATCTTGACCTATCTTTAAAAAAAAGCTTCATTAAAATCGGTTGGCTATTAGCGACTAATCGCATAACAAGCATACAATTAAAAAACTCAGTGGAATTGAGTTCCTCCTCCCTTTTCGAGTCGATTTACAAGGTTTTGAGTTACACTTAACTAGCGTCCCGCCCCGACTTCACACGGGTATAAAATATACATCAAAACCTTCCTCTTTAAACACTTTTTCTATTAAAAAACCGCATCAAAATCCGTTGCGTAGTTTGAAAGATTTAAGCATACTAAGGGACATTTTTTTTTGTTAGTGTGGAAAATCCCCCAGGATACCCACCGCTCTCGGGGGAAAACGGCGGGTTATGTCGGACTCGAACCGACTAAAAACCACACTATGACCTTCCTGCCGCCCGGCTAGGAGCGAGATGGGGTCACGTTGGCATTCACCATATACAAAGGGACATAGGGACAGAGAAAGCGACTTTATTTTATACTAGCGACCGACCCCTGCTTTGCGCAGGTATAACATATACACGTGAACCTTCCTCTTTAAACACTTTATCTATTAAGGGACATAGGGACAGAGAACGCGACTTTTTTTATACTATGTATTGATAATGCAATCGCCTCTGTGGTCTAGCGGTCCGGCTTAGGACTTAACTTTTTGAGGTTTTTTTTCTTCTACAAAACTAATGAATTTGGAAAAATGACGGGACAATCTGCAAAGCACCCACTAGTGGTTTTTGAGTTATACTTTCGAGTAGTAGTCATGAACGAGGTTAGTACCTTTAAGAAGTCATCGTTGATAATTCATCAAGGTACATACAAATATGCATTAATAAGTATCCTCACACCTATATCCCCGAAGGTAAACATAGTTACAACCCACGACTATCCAAAGACATTAAGTCCCACAATGTGATAGGCGACAAGCCTATAATCAACTGGGCTCCTGTCCAATCCCGGACAAGTGGCAACGTTATTTTTATTAGAAAATTGAAACTTTACATTTTCTACTCCTTTTTTTGTTGCCCGACCCCGGAATTGAACTCAGGACCTCAAGAAGTCATATCCGACGCCGGACGGCTAAACTTCGAAGACGATGTGTATTTCTAAATTTACAAGAAAATGTTTTGTTAGAGTTTTCTACAACTTTGGATACAGTTGAACTTCACACAAATTGCCGTAATGCAGATATAACTGTAGAGACAATAACAAATTCCTACCATTTACCTGAGGTAAAATTAGAAAAAAGAAAGTATATGTTCAATTTTCACGTCAAAATTGCTGAACTGATTTTGATATATATAAAACTAAATGAAACTTTAGAGAAAGAAGTAGGCTACTTTTTATCTCAAAATTTCAACGGGTAGTGTTGGAGAGCTAAATATTAAATAACAAGACCACGCGGGTGAAGCCGGCGGTAACAGCTAGTACTGAAATAGATAGCAAAATAAATTCATTAAACACCTAAAACCGAAAATTCAGACATCTAAA
This sequence comes from Calephelis nemesis, assembly GCA_002245505.1. Lineage (NCBI taxonomy): Eukaryota > Metazoa > Arthropoda > Insecta > Lepidoptera > Riodinidae > Calephelis > Calephelis nemesis. The sequence goes on along the minus strand of NJDD01001404.1, from coordinate 243,782 downwards.
TGTTCATCACACAAATGCCTACCCCGTCGGGAATCGAACACGAGTTACGATTGGTTAGTGTGTAGGCGTGTACGCTAGCCACTCGACCAACGAGGCGGTCACGGATCAGGACGAGCGGAGCATTTACATGGATTAGATCGCCTATAGCTTTTGGATTTGAGTGTACCTATTCTGCCTCAAATCGTTCTTTTATGTTAAAAGACAAAGACGACGGATTTCAAAACGGCATGAAATACACATCCGCTACAGACACTAAAGATGGTAATGGTGCATAATGCTAACGATTATACAAACTAGAAGTTTAATAATGTAAGTGAGGTAAAGCTAAGGTAACAGGTAACGAAGGTAAAGTAAGGCTTAATCATTTTTTATGTAATCTAATTCTATAAAATACTAGCTGATCTGGCAAACGTTGTTCTGCTATTTTTTAATGTGATTTTAGTAAAATAATTGGGATGAGTCACTCTTATCACTTAGTGGTATGAATGATAGATAGTAGCCGATTCTTAAACTTACTGAATATGCATAATAGTAGTATATGCTTAGTTTGGTGAAATCGATAAAGCCGTTTCGTAGGTAGGTAAACGGTAACTTACATTGTGACATGAAAATTTCATATATAAGACTAGCGGTCCGCCCCGGTTTCGCATGGGGATAAAATATACATATAAACCTTCCTCTTCAACCACTTTATCTAATAAAAAAACCGCATCCAAAAGTCGTTGCATAGTTTTACATACAAAGGGACATAGCGAAAGAGGAAGCGAATTTGTTTTATACTATGTAGTGATAAAAAAAATCTATCAGAATAATCTTTTTATCAGGCACTTTATTTTTTAGAAAAAATCTCATAAATTTGAGGAAAAACTGCAATAATTTAGGCACAGTAAATCTTAAAAAAATCGACTTCAACAACTATTTTATTACCGTACAGCGATATAAATATTTTTTTTAACATAAATAATGGTTCCGAGATGATCCCACATAAATTTTATAAACATCCCACTAGTGATTTTGGCTGCGGTTTGTCATTATATGACAATTAACCAAAATCGCTGACGATGTCGGCCACACAGATAAAAATGTATGCTCTATTAAGTATAACTCAAAAATCAGTAAACGGATTATGATAAAACTACTGTCGCACTCTCTTAAAATCATGACCTATCTTTTCAAGAAATGACCATCCAAATCGGGTGTGATAAACCTATTGACCAGGTAATCGCTTAGCAAACATACAACAAAAAACATACATTTGAAATGAAAACCTCCTCTTTTTTGAGTAGATTAATAGATAGATAATATCTAAAGAATATTATCTAATAATAAAACAAAGTCGTGTTAGTTACACTATTTATAACTCAAGAACGGCTGAACCGATATGAGTTATCATAAAACCAGGAAACAGACATAGGATATTATTTTTCCTTTTAGACTGTGAGAAAACTAGAAAAAAAAACATTTAAATTTTGCACCTGTAAACTGAACGGGTGGAACGAAGTTCGCCGGAACAGCTAGTCGGTTATAAAACTCTATTATATTTAAATACCTTTAAGTATTCGTATTCGTAGTGACTGGAAGAAACCTACAAACCACTATCCATTCAGAATTAATTATCGAAGAAATCCTGAGAAAGAGCTAACAATATAATACCGCTATCTAAATTCAAATTACCCCTTTTCAGCGTCGTTCCTTTACAATCTCGATTTCAATTTTCTATTAACATTTCTCAAGCCTTTTAAAAGCGTCGTTGCGTTTGACATATTTTATCGTAGCTTGGATTATTAACAAGAAAATGTTTTACGTAATCACCTGGCAACATTATTGCTTACAACGATAAGCGTATTTTTTACCCACTTGCGCAACGCTAGGACAATTATATTTTTCATTCCATGTACGCATATTTATATATATTATTATTGTGTTCGTGTGTTTGTCACTGAACTACTTCTAGACGACTGGACCGATGTTGATGAAACTTTTTGTGTGTGTTCAAGGGAATTCGAGAATGGTTTAGATTCAAAATTTGGTCTCCTAGAAAAGATTTTTTTATTATTATTGTCATAATAAGTAGTTGTTGATTTTGGAATGTTTCGCATTGAATCCAACAGACTGTGCTACTATCGAAGCATTAATGTCAAGCGATACGAAGTTTGCTGGGTCAGCTAGTTTTTTTTTATACAAGAGGAGGCAAACGAGCAAGTGGGATACCTTATGGAAATTGATCACCGCTGCCCACTGACATCCGCAACACCAGGAGTATCACAGATGCTTTGCCTACCTTTAAGAAATGAGTACGCTCTTTTTTTTAAGGTTCCTAAGTCATAATCGTTTGGGAATATCACCCTCGGTAACTCATTTTACAAAGGTGTTATACGGGGTAAGAAATGTCTTCGGAATCGCACAGTTGCAGATCGCCACACATCACGTATATTTATTATTTACTGGTCCTTTACAGATCAAACTCGAACGACGATTTGATAAATTACATACTATTTAATCTTAATCTTATAATCTTATTCTTAATCTTATAATCCTTCTGCCTAATTCATAAAAAATAGTTAAGTAACCTCCTAAGCATTGCTTAACTAATCATTTGATTAAGCCTTAAGCATTGCTTAAAAATTTGTTATTCATAAAGTTCATTTTGACATTGCTTAGTTAAATACTGTTTAACTTGGTAGGTTTTGGTAGAAATGTGGCTGTATGCGTATTTCTTCTGCTAAAAGTGGATTAAACAATTGTCATCCGTTATCAACATCGTTGTTTCTGAATACGGTGTCGGACATCTATAACCTCTTGCTAAAGAGTATTTATATTTCTACAATAAAATACTCGTACATATTGTACTACAATAAAATTAAATTTATTAGAGTAAATAAAGTTGATGCAACATAGACACAAAACGTTTAAACTGATACACTGCATTTCAAAAATAATGTTTTTAATGCATCTACATTATGTTACTAAGCTAAATATAAAAATGATGTCATTTCTGTAATATTTTCCCCGTGTTGGCTCGAGTTCCTTTGTAGAAAGTAGAATAGACCATCTACCATCTAACAGGAGTTAAACAGCGCGTAAAAATCGAGCATAGGCTTACCGTCACTAGCACCGTGACAACTTACTAGGAGGTGAATTTTGCAGCGACTCACCGGGATCGGTACCACCGCCTTACATATTCCTGCCGCCATAACGTCAGCGCTTGCTGTTGAATTGTTCCGGTTCGTAGAGTAAAGTAGCCGGTAAACTTACTTTTGCTCGGGGCTTGACATCCCAGCCTCAGGTTGGAATCTCACCATTGACACCTTTGGTGTCTCTAGACGGCGTGAAATTCTCACAATCAGAAAATCTGTCTACTTTTATGCTTCCAATATCATAACAAAATGCTCTGGAAAACTATTCGTTTCTTCGTAGGAGTCATTGGCCATCTCCATAATAAAACATGTTATTACAGTCCTATATTGTTCCAAAATCCAACATATCCCATCCAATTTTGTCCACACTTCAACGAAATCAAAATATTTCAATGCATGTATTATAAAAAAATCATAAGAATACACAAATAAGCCATATTAAATGGTTAGTTGTTGCATTTTGTCAATGCACATAAAATCAGCTGTTTGAAATTTAGTCAGCCATTTTGTTGATTAAATTTTAAACAAGGGTCCGAGGTTGCTTAAAGTGACAGCTATTTAAGAGTATATTTAAACAAATTATTAACTCTAAATAGCGTTTATGAATAAGATTTTTTTAAACATTGCTTAAATTGGTGATTAAAAGTTAAACAACGTTTATGAATAAGCCTGCTTATCTTTAAACATGTAGCTGTCACTTAAGACAATACAATGTCCATCATTGCCCAAAAAAGCTGTCATTAAATGACATAAAAAAATAAAGTTGCTATTAAAAATCTTTCGAAAGAAGGTATTTGGTTTGCTGTTAGAGAAAACACATTATAGTGTTAAAGATTTCCTTGCTTATCTGCAGGGATTGGATATGTGCCCGGTTGGCGCTAGGCTTGCCTACCTATCACGTTGTGGACTTAGTGTCTTCGGATAGTCGCGGGTGCCCTGCTTGTGGCTCTGCCTACCACTTCAGGGATATGCGCGTGAAAATACTATCTATCTGTTTTTTTAAAACAAAGTACAAACTTTTCTACAGCATAATAATACCGTGGCAACACAATAAGTCCTTTAAAATAAAAAGTACAAGTGCCATTGAAAATTGTGTTTTCATAATAGAAGTCTACCTAGTGCCGACGAATGCTTAAAAAATATTCAACATACATATCTTTAAACTTGTAGCTGTCACTTAAGACAATGATGGATGCCCAAAAAAGCTGTCATTAAATGCCACAACATAAAAAAATAAAGTTGCTATTAAAAATCTTTCGAAAGAAGGTATTTGATTTGCTGTTAGAGAAAACACATTATAGTGTTAAAGATTTCCTTGCTTATCTGCAGGGAATGGATATGTGCCCGGTTGGCGCTAGGCTTGCCTATCTATCACGTTGTGGACTTAGTGTCTTCGGATAGTCGCGGGTGCCCTGCTTGTGGCTCTGCCTACCACTTCAGGGATATGCGCGTGAAAATACTATCTATCTGTTTTTTTAAAACAAAGTACAGGCTTTTCTACAGCATAATAATACCGTGGCAACACAATAAGTTCTTTTAAATAAAAAGTACAAGTGCCATTGAAAATTGTGTTTTCATAGAAGTCTACCTAGTGCCGACGAATGCTTAAAAAATATTTAACATACAGTTTACAATTTTTATGCATAAAAATAATGTCATTGAAAACTAGGTAGCCATAATTCTATTAGAAGGTCAACATGCAGCTGTTGACAACTACTTATAATCACTTATAATAGATTGGTGCGTCAGAATAATATAATGGGTGCTACGTCACTGCTACGAGCCCGCTACGAGACACGGACGGACAATACTTAGTGCTTTGCAGTGGCCACGTAGACTTCAGAGTCACGCACTCTAATGTTTTATGCTTTCACGGTTTTATAAAAATGATTGTAAAATATTTTTAATATAAAAAAAAAATAAAAAAAATAATAAGAATAAAATTTGTTATATTTTATTAAAAATTATAAGATTAGATTTTACAATTGGAGTATAAATTATCATTTTTAAATGCTAGTCATTAGTTTTAAAAAACGTATTTAAAAAATAAACAGTGAGTTTTATAAAAAGATGGCTATAAAAATAAGTTTACCAACATCTGAATTAGTTGTATTCATAATTGGAGCATTCCTCGTCGTAAGTGGTAAGAGTGAATAAATTTTAAATAAGAATGTACTGTATTATTTAGTGCTTTATATATTATTTTATCACTAGCACCGTGACTATGACTACGTGGTAGTTTTGTACTCACTCGCCCGAATTGGGTCGCCTTTCCTATTCTAGCTGCTATAACGGCCTACACGTCATACGCGACAGAATATAAGCTAGCTGATACACAGGACCCTGACTCACACAAGAGCTTTAATTCCCTAAAACTAGTTGGACAGCCCACCTTTATAATCTATAGATGACGATTCGCATTTCCATACAGTCCTATAAAACATTATATGTATATATATAAAAGAATCACCTTTATGGTCCAGTGGTTCGGTTGTTTGATTTGACTTCATGAGGTCTCGGGTTCGATGCGGGGATCAACAAAAAAGAAAATGTCTTTTAACAATTTTCTTATGAAAACAACAATACCGGAGATTTGAAATGTGCCCAGTTGGCGATAAGTTTGCCACCTTCCACATTGTTTTCGGCTAATCATATATGCCCTGGGTGTAAGATACTTCTTTTTTACAAAAAAATCTGTTTGTTTGAGCTCATCTCTAAAACTTTACGTCACTAAAAGACATGTGAGTATGAGACATGATCTTTTAAGTAGAAATTCTAAAAATCCCAGCGAAAAAGCCTGAGAACCAAATATTTCACTACAATGTTGCGATAATCCTTTTTTTAATAGATAACCAATTTAACCTTTAAGTTAATTTTTAATGCATTTTTTTAAGAAATTGATGCACTATAAAGAGTTATTCTGTTCTGAAATGGTCATAAAGTCTTGCATGTTATTAGTTGGATATGAATTTTAAAATGTTTAATTAAACAAGCGTCCATATATTAAATGTTGACACCTCGACATCCTGCTAGGGTTTCGCAGCGATTTGCCCGGATTGGTACCGCCTTACTTATTCTTGCCGCTATAACGTCAATACTTGCCGTTGACGTGTTCCGGTTTAGAAGGTAAGGTAGCCGTTTAACTTTCTTTTGCTCTGGTTCTAACATCCTGGTCTCAGGTTGGCGACGCACCATTACCACCTTTGGTGTCTCTAGGCGGCGTGAATTTCTTAATCCGACAGCTTGTTTGCTTTACAATGTCATAAAAAAATGTATGCTCTACTGCAAAAGTAAACGAGGAAGATATTTTCCATTTAAGTTTGATGCAAGAATACAAAGAAACAATTTATAGCATCTTATTAAAAATGTAAATAACCCATATTTATCATACCGTTCGGCCTCAGACGCATTTGCTTACTCTCACACGAATCTAATATGTATTGCTTCATTATATTCAATTTACCAAATGAAATTGTGTAAAATAATATATTAATTTTCTCTGTGTTGGTCCGGGCTCCTTTTCAGAATAGACCAGAAGGACGAACTGTAAAACGGTTCGTAAAAGGCGTTTAAAATTTTTTAATATAAAAAAACGTTGCAAGGAATTGGCTATGTGCCAGGTTGACGATAGGCATGCCACCTATCACACTGATAGGTGGCATGCCATGCCAATCGATGATTTCCGAACACTATTTACTATACCAGTCTTTTTTTTAATTTTTAGACATAAAAAACTCTAAAAATTAAAAGAAATTTAAATTTTTAAGATTACATATTCGTATAGGAACCTTTAATTATAGACACTATAAATAAACAAATAAAACATGTACTTTTAATTGGAATTGTTTGTTTTGTTTAATGGAGTTCTCCTTAGCGCCAGGCGGGCATTTCTTTAAGAATGTGCATATTGCGCGGCCCTGAATAAAGAACGCTCTGTGATGCGAATATATTTGTTTATATAATTCTAGCTTATGTAAACAAGTGTTATGCATCTATTTAAACTATTGAAAATCACATATGACTAATGAGTTCGGAAAAAATATTTTTTTAGTAACCAAATTCTCATTACCAGTCATGTCCCATTTTCCATTTTTGTATACATTTCATTTTATATAGCTAAATCCCTTTTAAAGATCATACTTTTAAGCCAATATTCTAAAATAAGGATTAATTTCTGAGTCTTTAACACAAATAATTCAAAATAAATAACATAAACTAATAAAAATAAATGCAGTTAAACTTTGTCCTAGGATAATTTCATATTTACTATTTAAAAAATATTTGCCTTAATTTCTTAACTTAAATTTAGAGATAGCGTAGTCTGAAATACATAGACATGACCGTGCTGGTATACCCTTGACTTCCGACTAGCATAGGAAAATCATCTGAAAATGAAAAGGAATTTATCTATATATCCATACAAATCAATCTACTTTCGGTTTACTTTAGTCTTTTGAATATATAAGTATAATTAGACACATTTCACAAATTGCTTCCATTACATATTATTGAGTCAATCATTTATTAAATATAAGTAATAAGTATAAGTAAGTACCTCCTACGTTAAGACATCACTACATAGTATAAAACAAATCCACTTTCTCTGTCCCTATGTCCATTTGTATGCTTAAATTTTTAAAACTACGCAACAGATTATGATGCGTTTTTTTTAAATTGATAAAGTGATTGAAGAGGAAGGTTTATATGTATATTTCATAACCGTGCGAAGCCGGGGCGGGCTGCTAGTTACATATGTGTGTAAGTCTATGTTACTAATGACTAAAAACAAATATATACACTCTAAAACAAATTTAATAAACTTCAAGACCTAGAAATATTGGAAGTATAAAATACTGATATCTGTGGTCACCTCGCAACAGCCTGCTCTTGTCAAAAATCGAACCTGAACCTTACTGATCATCAGCGTAATTAGGAGTGTACTTATGCCAAATCTTAGAGTAACTAACAAGGTGGTTTCGTGTTTCTATATAGTTTTTATTTATTTTAAACTTACGAGTATTCTCTTTGTTGCCATGTTTTTATAAACGACTAGTGGCCCGCCCCTGCTTCGCAAGGGTATAAAATATACATATAAACCTTCAATCACTTTATCTATTACAAAAACCACATTAAAATCCGTTGCGTAGTTTTTAAGATTTAAGCATACAAAGGGACATAGGGACAGAGGAAGCGACTTTGTTTTGTACTATGTAGATATTTTAATAAAATGTATAAATAATTGTATGCAAAACCATATACTTACCAATAAATATAATAGCTATTAAGTGTATATGTGTTGGATAATAACTAATTCAACATAAATCAATTTACAGTCTATAGAATATTGTATAAATGGTATTAGGAAATCAACCTTACGGAAACATCCTGTATAGCAAGCTAGCAACCCTAATAACTCGAAAGCCACTGTAGCGTGCCAAAGTGAACTAGTTCCACTTAGTTTCCTTTACCCGAGTGCTAAAATACTCCCGACCCCTGCTACCTCAATAAAACATTCACGGAACAAAGTTGTATCCACTTTTCGTGTCAAACACTTACAAAGAGACCACTTGAAATAGAATTTCCTTTCTAGTGCTCTATTTAAACTTTGGATTGTGATTAGAACAATATTTACTGTGTTACTATTTGCTTATTATTTGTGCTTATCACGAACAATAAACAACGTAAATATTGGTTGATTTCATGATCTAACTATCAATTGAAAAAAAAGAACTAAAAAAATCACTATTATTTGACCGAGTTATAATAAAAAAATACATGTAGAGGATTAAAATAAATGAATCGGTGCTTTTTAAAACCCCATATTTTAGTTTTACTTATGTAATCAATGTGACATGTGGAGTTATAAAATTCACAAATTCAAATACGTTTTAAATAATTGAACTTAAGATAAAAAGCTACCTATCTATGTCTTCAAATATTAGGATATGCGTCATAACTATTTTTTCATAACATATGTCAAACCCTTACAAAGAAACCACTTGAAATAGAATTTCCTTTCTAGTGCTCTATTTAAACTTTGAATTGTTATTAGTAGGACATTTACTGTGATACTATTTGGTTAATATTTGTGCTTAGGCGTCTGTCACTGTCACTAAAAGTCTGTCCGAAATAGGAAGTTATGACCTCATCGTTCACGATCATGCCATTTTGAAAAACAACCAATCACGAAACAATGTAAACAGCTAATTGTTTAGTGATTGGTTGTTTGGCAAAGCGTCATGACTTAATTACGATTCAAAAAAAGAACTATTAAATATCTATTACTTGGCTGAGTAATAATAACAAAAATAAATAGAGAGGATTAAAAATAAACGAATGGGTGATTTCTAAAACCCCACATGTTACTTGTTTGATCTATGTAACACGTGGGTTTATAGAAATCACATATTTAAGTATGTTTTACACATAGGAAACGGTGGTAGGAAAAGGCAGATTGATTATAGGCCTGGTTGCCGGTGAGTTTATTTTACCGTTTCTTCTCCTGTCTGGCTAGATATGGCAACGGTGGTAGTTTACGGTAGATAGGGATAAACTAATTTACATTCTAGATTTTTTTTTATTACTAAATAATCAAGTAATAAATACAAAAGCATTTATAACTATTAAACATTTATAACTATTAAAATATTTGCACACCACACGTTGATACTCGTAGAATATGTTGGAACGCCTATATAATTTTGTTACATCTTTGTAACACCCATATTGCGCAAATGTATATTTTTTCTTTCTTTTTTTTTAATTTCTTTCTTCTTTTTTTTACATATTACTAGCTGCCCGCGCTCGCTTCGCTTCGGTTATACAAGTTAAGTTAATGTTATTCAAGTTAATGCAGTAAGCGCGCATGTCTTTTCTACGCTTCAAAGATATTTAATTTTGCACCCGGAGATTTTAACTTTTTGATAAATCATTAGTTGTTAATTTTTTTCTGATAGTGTAAAAGGCAATTTTGATCTAAATTACATGCATAACGTATCTAACAGATTTATTTGATTAAGGGTTAATACTGTATTGTTAAAAATATGTTCTAAAGTAACCCTTCATTTTACTTTTTTAAGTAAACCCAAAAAACTATTATTGTGGGTTATTCTTTAAAGACAGACATATACCACCGCCTACTTTTTTTGAGATCTATCGAAGAGGAAAAATCCCACCATACATTGTTTAGTTAAAACTCAAAAGGTTTTGGCAGCGTTTTCGAGGAAAGCTCCCGATCGGCTTATTTTTTGCCGACATATTGAACTAATATCGTGATATCGTTTTGTACAAAATATAAACTTACTATACACTAAAACCTTCCTCAAGAATTGTTCTGTCTATTGTTGAAAACCAAATGAAAATCCGTTCAGTACTTTTCGAGTAAATCGCGAACAGACAGACAGACGCGGCAGGGGACTTTGTTTTATAATATACGAGTAATATATTGATATTGATATGTGCCTTCAAATTCGAGGATATGTCATACAACTATTTTTACCATAACATAGGCGCACTACATCTATACCTTAAACTGTTAACTCTTGATTATTTGATTATAAGACACGCTGGGCTAAATTACTCAACTAACCACAATCCTTGATACAAGGTTGAAAGGCTTGGAACTCTGTATCAAAACTTGTGGTGTTTTGCACTTTAAAATTAAACTTCATAAATGGCGGTAAGTCACACAAATGATGACTAATTAAATTGATTTTAATCAGTAATGTATTTCATTACATTTTTAATTAAGTTGACCATTATTATTAATTTTTGTTGTTAGTTGTTTCATATTTGACCGCTTCTTCGATAGAGTGACTAATGTACACGGCTAGCTACACTGATCAACCGCGAGGCTCGGGTTCGGTTCCCGAAGTGCAGGCATTCGTGTGATGAACATTTAGACGTCTGCTTTTCCAGGTCTGGGTTTTTATTAAATTTATTCTCGTATGTATATCTTCAAGTATTTGTATGTATTATAATCGTTGCCTAACACCCATAATACAAGTATTATAATTTGGTTACTTTCGAGTTAGATTCAATTTGTGTAACTTGTCCCTACTTTTTTTTAAATTAGTTGTAAGTCGTCGTGATACGTTATGTCGGGATCGTTATTCCATTATTGTCCAAGCTAATCAAGTGAGGTTTAGCAGCAACGAGAAACTACACAATGCACTAATGTCATCATATAATACGTGTGCATTTAAAAAAAAAATGTGTGTGTACTTATGTACACGCGTTAGAAGTTATACTTCTTCGGCGTAATAAGATAAAAATCTTTTTAAAAATTTTATCTTTTGCCTTATTTTACATTTGTAGACAAAATGACACTAACCGTAGAAATAAAGAAATATTGTGAATACAGTTGTCAGTTCTCACGCAAACATACGTAGGTGTCCTTACTTTTACTTTGTTGGTACCTTTTTTTGACAAACTAAAATGTTATCTATAGCTAATTTCATCATGTCGGTTTTTCGTGACGGTGTGCGCGGCCATCGTAAAAATTTACCCTCATTATTTTTTCCTAACGCGCCAAAAAAAGTATAACTTCAAAAAATTCTTAAAATGTCACCAAATTTACTAATTTTACTCAACATATTATATATTTATTTATACTCAACATACATAAAATTACATACGAAATCTACATAATATATGAAAAAATTGCGCCCATTTTATTATCTCTTGAATCTTGATATTTACCGCCAAAATCTTTTTTCTTTCTTTAGGTTTTGGCTTTCACGTTAGTATTTTGCCATTCGTCAAGTAGAAATTTGTACCAAATTTTATATCAATTATAATTAGTCATTAGTCATAAGTCGTCAGTAAGTCATGTCAGGCTCTAAATAATACATTGAAAATCTTTATATATATAATTCTTGTGTTCGTGTGATTGTCACTGAACTCCTTCTAGACGACTGGACCGATGTTGATGAAACTTTTTGTGTGTGTTCAAGGGAATTCGAGAATGGTTTAGATTCAAAATTTGGTCTCCTAGAAAAGATTTTTTTATTATTATTGTAATAATAAGTAGTTGTTGATTTTGGAATGTTTCACATCGGATCCGACAGACTGCGCTACTGTCGAAGCATTAATGTCAAGCGATACGAAGTTTGCAGGGTCAGCTAGTAAAAATAAAAAGAGTACAATGTGGGAGTTAAATAGTAGTACTATGCTATGTTATCGTTACATTGAATCTACCAGTTGACCTACAGTGTATAAATGGGTTAATACGCCCGCGTGGCGACGTGACGTTAGCCATGACCAATAATGCACGTCCGCATCATCACGAGACCGACATGTCTTGCGTCACCTCCGCTGAATTACTACATCCATGTTATAGTGCTATCATCTTACCTGTGCAGTAGTCAAAATCGGAACTAAACCTGTCATGAAATGTAATGCCGCTGTTAGATTCTGAAGTATGCGCACCAACATTGAAATTCCCACAACTTATGTCAATTAGACAGTGGAGAATGAAAAAAAGGATTTTAGAGCTGCGTTAAACGTCTAGAAGCTAAAATTATAATTAAAGTCACTTGAGCATAGGTGAGCTCATCAAAGCCTTTACCATTAGTTGGTATAGATTACGTTCGATAAGTTACGTGTCGAAATCTATGACACTTTTGGTCTAAATATGTGTTTCTCTTAGTTACCAATAAAGCCGCTGTTCAAAGTTTTCATACAAATAATTAAGAGAGACGGTAGCGAGTATGGTAAACTTGACAAGCCGTAAACTCATAGTAAGGGCTCAGAAATAATAAGCTAATCTATTTATTTACACGTTACTTTAAGAATCGAATACCTACATTGATAACAACATAACAAGAGAACGGCTGAAACTTTCGAATGTAAAATCATTTATTCGTGACAAATCTAAGTCTATGGTCGAAATCACTATTTTTGGCATCTTACGCAAGCTCAGAATAAAAATAGGAATACAATAAATAATATGATTAAATACATTTCCCTATTTAGGTACAAGCCAATTGAGTGGCACTAAGTTAGTAATTAAGTTAAAAAAAGTATCTTTACTCCCATATCCCCGAATAGGTAGGCAGAGGCACAACCAGGGCACCCACGACTATCCGAAGACACTAAGTCCCACAATGTGATAGGTGGCAAGCCTATCGCCAACCGGGCATATTTCCAATCCCGACCACCTTTTTTTTGTATTAAAAAAAAAGTAAAAGTATCTTCACGCCCATATCCCCGAAGTGGTAGGCACTAAGTCCCATAATGTGATAGGTGGCAAGCCTATCGCCAACCGGGCACATATCCAATCCCGAGCAACATTTTTTTTTATAAGAAAATTGAAAAAGCCAAATTTTCTTTTTGTTGCCCGATCCGGGATTCAAACCCGGGACCTTATGCAGTCAAGTCCAACACCCGGACCACAGAGGCGATAACGGTAGGTAAATAATAATTCTTATCTATTTTCCTAAACTTAACTATCAATCGTCACTAATAAATCATGTATCGAAATCGATACTCTACTTTTTCTGGACAGCCTTATAAAGTCAAAATGGCAGCCATATTTAGTAGCAAACGGCAGGCTTTTTTCGTAGGTATTACATGCCCATATACTTAGAGGTCACTGAAGCTCAGCCCCAGGTCACAAATAATAAACAAGTAAATATACATAAGGCTGAATACAAACTGCGCAATATTATCGCTAACAGTTACTATTATGGTCAGTAATTTGCACTGGACCGTCCATCCACTGGCCCGTGTAGGCCTGAATAAATGATGATTTGCTAGAGGGAAGTTTTCCTAACTCAATAACATACCTTCAACATTATTAACCTTGTGTTGTTTGACGTCTTCATTTATTACTAGCAATTTCACTCGCAAATTTATCTAGCAAATTCATAAAGTGATTAGAATGTTTTTTTTTTTTCATTTCACTGAGCACATATTACAGAAGCTGTGATTTTAATTCATTTTATAAAATCATTAAATAATAATTAAATTAATATAACTATCGCAAGTGCTGTCGGAAAGAATAAGTCAGTAATCACATTATTTTTCATGTGGATGTCTTTTGTTAGATGTGCTGAATACGAATATCAATTTTGAAAGGACCCTAATACCTGATTTACACATTTCCTGTATTATGTAAGTTGCCTTTCATAAATCACGTGACTGTGGCGAGTATCGCATCATTTTAACCGGTAATGCATCAGAATGAATGATGAGTACAAGTGTCCTTGCATCTTAAGTGCACAGAGAGTGCTCGGAAATTTTGCCCTGACACGACAGTAAAATGACAGTGATAAAACTTTATTGTCATACACATAGTAGGAGAGCCCAAGAAGGGATTTGTTCAGGTACGAAGAGTTATTATAATTAAGATATGGGAAATGTCTTTCTTTCTTTAATTCTTTATTATACGCAAAAACGTCAAAACAAAAGTAAATATGTAAAATTATACTAATGGCGAGCTTATCTCTTAGATTTGAAGAAGAGATTTCTTCTAGCAAATCCATAATAACGAGAATGCATAAAAGAAATGTAGAAACACAGTGCACAATACTACTTACTATACAAAAAACCACAACCTACATTACTAATTACGAGTAAAGTGCCAACATCCTAATTAATTAAACACCAAATCGCTCAATTACTGCCTCCTTAAAAACTGCAAATGATTGAATACTCCAAATTTATTTTGTGTACCATGATTAAACACTTTTGTTATGTATCAAAGTGTTATTTATTATTATGGCTTGAAATTATTTGTTTATATTTTGGCTTGAAAATATACTTCAACATCTCAAATTAAAGCAAATCACACCGTGATACATGGCATGCCAAATATTCTGATAATTTGAACGTGACGTACGGAAGTAGAAGGGTCAGTAACTTTAAAAAAATATGTCATCTATAGCCATTACGCGACACAACTAATTTCTGATGTGCTCGCATATGATCAACTTACTGTAATTTGTCATGTGTTTAGATGTGATTTTAATGCTCCATGCATCGGTAGTCTATACTATATATCTATATATTACATGATAATTTTAGTCTCCACCATCTAATCGACGAAGTTCAAAAGCATCCTAGGCTCCCTTACTAATATGTGAACACACCACTACCTACAGATAGCGCAGGTTTCAAACATGTATTTGGTATGTTAACTGATGTGAGATTCGTTCCATAAGTTTTTGTTTATCTTACTAGCTTTCCGCCCATTTCGTTTCATCTTTCGTACAAAATTTACTAACCTTTTTGACCCTTCGATGGATGAAATTTAGAAAATCATGAAATGTCTCCTTTGTAGTCCAGCGTTTCAGGTGTTGGACTTGACTGCACGAGGTCCCGAGTTCGAATCCCGGGTCGAGCAACAAAACCGGAATTTGGTTTTTACAATTTTCTAATAAAAAAAAAGTTGCTCGGGATAGGATATGTGGCCGGTTGGCGATAGGCTTGCCACCTATCACATTGGAGGACTTAGTGTCTTCGGCTAGTCGTGGGTGCCCTGGTTGTGCCTCTGCCTACCTCTTCGGGGATATAGGCATGAAGATACTTTTTTTCACATTATTGGGGAACATTTCACATTATTGGGGAGCAAGTACTCATTTCGATAATAGTAAATTAATTTTGAATTTAATTTTTACCATCCCTGTTTGATAATTATAGGGCTAATTATAAAAAACAGTACCTACCTACATAAAGAGACTACTACAACCCGTATGAATGTACTTGGCGGTAGAGTTTCGCTGCGGCTCACCCGGAGTGGTACCACCGCCTTATCTATTTCTGCCGCTATAACGTCAGTGCTTGCCGGTGACGTGTTACGGTTCGAAGGGTTAGGTAACAGGCAATCTTACTTTTGCTGGAGGCCTAATATCCCAGCCTCAGGTTGGCAACGCACTAGTACCAGTTTGGTATCTCACCAATATCATAAAGAAACCTGTCATTAATTTCAAATTAGAAATGACACAATGGTGGTAATTTTGTTGCGCAATCACTAAATTAATTTTAAGTTATCGCTGTCTTATTTCAACGAAAGAAACAGAAAGAGACAAAACACTTTTAGCGCTGTCAAATTAGACGCTGTCAATTCTATAGACGTTTAAACTATTACTCGCAAAACGTCGATTAAAACATCAAAATTTTTAATTTCGATTAAAAACAACATTTCTATCATTACTGGTTTTGGCTGAGCATAGGTTTATATCATCCGACACATTGTATTTTATATACATACCTGTTGTCATGTCTATATGTAGCTATACGTATTATTAAACTGTAGAAGAATAATCTCTTTGTAGTAAAAAAGTAGGCAGCAGAACACGTTTTAGTCATTTCAGAATTTTTTCCAATCTATCTGTACCTCGATCGCTATTCACGTCAAATCTATTGAACCGAACGTGACGAAATTTGTCTTTTAATCTTGTATTTATTCATCCAGGTTCCCTATGTAGGTAATCTCTCTGTCTGGCAGCTCGTAAAAGGCGAGCATAGGTTAATTGGTCATTAACAATAAAGCCCTGGTAGATTTACCTATTTCCACCGCCATCCATAAAGAAATCGTGTTCCGGTCAGACGGGCAGGGTTGCCGATCCTTTTTTTGTAGTTTTTGGCATAAGCGTTAGCATCTGCCATTACCCAACTCAAGTTTAAGTTTGCATTTGATTAACTGTTTAGTCAAAATTGGGTTTGTATTCAAAGCCCTACTAATATTATAAATGTAAAAGTTTTTATATTTGTTTGTTTGTTTGTTACTTCTTCATACACAAACTTCTCAACCGATTCTCATGACATTTATAACACACGTAGAGTATAACTTGGATAAATACATAGGATAATTTTTATACCGAAAAATGTCCCCGTGAGACAAATAACCACACGGGCAACGCCGCGGGCGGCAGCAAGTTATTTATAAATCGTCATAGAGTCATATCAGGGTGTTGGATAAAGCGGTAGTCTCCTTACTCAAGCTCATATAGTAAATAATCGAAGCAATGATGAAACAAACGACTCTAATTTCTTCATGAATATTTTACTTGTGCACTTTTACTGAGCAAAATTATACAAAATGACGCCAATATTAACCACTTTGACTCAATATATACACAAAATCTTTTCTATTGACGGCGGCAAGACCTCCGCCAATAAGCTTGCGCATTAGATCAAAAACCTCGGCCAAAAGACAGCGACATACCAATAAAATCTACGGTGTTATAGGCCGCGGTTTTCTCTTGCCACGTGCTCGTTCGATGTATTTTCCTACAAAATAAAAGTATCTTCACGCCCATATCGCCAAGAAGTAGGCAGAGGAACAACCAGGGCACCTACGATTAGCTGAAAACAGTAAGTCCCACAATGTGATAGGAAGCAAACCTAACGCCCAACCGGGCACATATCATATACATTTTCAAATTTTTTTGTTGCCCGACCCGGGAATCGAACCCGGGACCTTGAGAAGTCGAGTCCGACGCCGGACCGCAAGACCACAGAGGCGACTAAAATAAAATAAAATAAAGCTTTGATAGCAGGGTTAATATGCGCACAATAAGTCGGCTAGCCTAATCCAAGAAATTTTAATTTTGACACAGGAGCTGTAGTAACAGAAGCAAGCCGCAAATGTTATTGGTGTGGACCCCTTGCGGAGCAGGTTCACAGAAGTCAACGAGCGCCACCATGTGATGAAGTCAGCAACCAGATTACACAGTGTGAACCGAGCCTTAACTATTGTGCTATAGTGGCCACCTCACCTCGTAAGTGTTAATTATTATTATGCTAGCTGTTCATCGATTTCGTCAGCGTAGCATAGATTTTATACAAAATTGCGTAGCATAGATTTTGTACAAAATTGTATACCTATAGTAGTCCTTAGGCGGTTAATTTTTGATAAAATAAGGTCTATGTTTGAACTAGGATCCTTACATAGGTAAGGATCCAAATTTCGCCAAAATGGGCAAAGCGGTTTAGCCGTGAAAGAGCAACAAGCAGACAGATTTTCGAATTTAGAATATCTAGTACATAACTTTTTAAAAAAGAAAAAAAATCGCATCAGGCGGGCTTTGAACTTTTAACCTTTCGTCTCAAGCCTACAAAAGCTCTAACCATTTAAGCTACTGATTTAACACAAGCACAGGGCAAGTGCTAAAATAAAGATACCTTAAGTACGTAACGATGGATTTATTATTGTTATTATTCGACCGCCTCATTGGTGTTACTTTTCATAAAATAAAGACTGTGGGTCACTGGTTGTAGCGTCATTATCACTTTCTACTTCATTTTCAATTGGAACTGATTCTTGGGCTTGAACAAAATTTTTATATTTAAGAATTTTTTCTGGTTTTTTCGTAGAGAAATAAAGTCTATCGTATTACTTAAATCGCTTATATAGGCGGAGGTGGAGTATTTACTCTTCTTACATCTGCCCATGATTTTTCCGGTTTATTTTCAGTGTGTTTCTTGCCTTGGGAATCAAAAGTGTAACTTGATTTATTAGGTTTATTAGAAACGGATCCTTCACTTTGTTTTGGAGCAAATTCTATCCTTTTAGCTCTTTGTTGCTCTACGTATTCCTCTTGTGTCATTTCGCGGAACTTTTTCAATTTACCTTCAACGCCTTCTTTTCCTATATCCCAATCTCTAACATATGCTTCCCGTAATTTTTGCCTTTCTCATTCTAATTCCTCTTTAGCTTTATTCTCTCCTTTTTTTGCTTTGGAACAAAATCCTTTTTTATATTAGGAGATGAATGATGAAAACTAGATAGCATACATTTTTACGGGTAATTGCAAATTAAATAATTTTATTTAGATAGCGATAAGATGTATCATTTACATATGAAACACTTTTAGATGGTCTCTTTTGTTGAGCTACAAAGATGCCAGTTTCCCTTTGACAGAAATTGTTGAGCTAGTGTTTTTTAATATCTTTAATTATTCTAATTTGTAAAAATGATAAACTAACATAAACCAATTATTACTTACGGACAAATAATAATATATTTTGTATTCTTTTTTCAGCCTACGTTGAGTCAAGATTATGCGTGAAACTATACCAAGATGAATGTTATCCGCTTTATTGTAATTCAACAAAAATTTGGAAAATGACGTGCCCATGTCAGGGCGATCTATGTAACGGTCCCAACACGGAACGGGAACTCGAGTCATTTGCTGTTCTTTCAAAATTAATCACAAAAACAAAAAACGCTCGAATCTACAAAAGAACACAATCAGGAAAGTTCATCACAGATGAAAACCAAAAAACTCAAATTATTACCAATATAACCGCGTGGGATAAGGAAACGTCTCACGATAAAAATAAAGATCATATAACAAATATTGCCATTTCTGAAGAAAGTCTGGTGGCAGAAAATTTAATACAAGCGAAAAACGTCGAATCAACAGAAAATACGAAAACAGAAGACGATAAGTCTTCACTACAGAATACTGCAATCCCAGCTACATCTGACAGTATGCCAGAGCAAATAACAAATACCGAAAATGATAAGGAACCTAAATTGTTGATAACTACTGAAATAGCGATAACAGCAGAAGAACCAAAAGCAGAAATTGAAGTAACTGAAATGAAGCAAGAAGAATCGAAGGCAGAAGTCATATCATCGACAGAAAGTGAAACACCTGAAATGAAAGCAGATGAAACTAATCAAGTTGAAACATCGGCACCTGAAGTTAAATCAATTGAAACAAAGCCAAGTAAAATGACGCTGACTCAAATAAAGCCAAGTGAAACTTTACCAACAGCCGAAGCATTACAACAAAATGGAAGTCATAATTCAGAGACTGAAAAACCAACAATGCCAACAACAATCAACACAGAAACTACATATGAGACTACAATAAGCGTTATAGAACAAACCACAGAGCAAAGTTATTCTAAGAAAAATGGAGTTGCAGGAGTGCATATCAGTCTTTTATTGTTTACAATTAAACTTATCTTTGTTCACACTATATTTTAAGATATGAGAAAAGTCACTATATTTTAAAAATGATCTCTTTATATTTTGCAAGAAACAATGCTCACAAAACACAGCACAAATTACATTGAAACCTACATATAATGTATGAATGAAATGTTTTGAAATGGGGTTCAATATTGTTTATCTGAATGAAGTACAAATTTATTTTATGATTTTCATCAAACAAATCTATTTCAAGATGTTAACATCTTGACACATTATTTTTGGTATCTATAAGGTTATTGATTTTTGAGCATTGTATTTAGTCACAGATTTTTTTAATATTTAAATAACATATTAAATCACGTGATATTAGCATTAATTTAGAAAGAAAAATAAAAACATATAATTTCTTCAAATTGTTTATTGGTCTTAAAACATGTAAACAACAGTATCACATGGCATGGCATTTACGAAACTAGATGTCAATAAATATGTGTAAGTCGTTCATAAACAAATCTTTCATCTGCGATCATAAATTTAATGAAGTTCTGCCCATTACATTAAATAAATAAAATAAAAGTCATAATAAACTAAGAGATATCACTAGTCAAAAGTAAAATCATATTTTGATGGTAATTGCCTGTTACTATCTCTATGTTCTAAGCTTTTAGCACCTTGAGCAAATGCTTCATTCATATCAGAATCGAAAGGTTTCTGTACTTTTCTACGTTTTGGAATAGGACCATAGTAATCATATGTTGAAGGTGGTTCTATATTAGAATGCCCATCTGAATTTCTTGATTCATTATCACTCTCAACGTCATTATCACTTTCTACTTCATTTTCAATTGGAACTGATTCTTGGGCTTGAACAAAATTTTTATATTTGAGGATTTTTTCTGGTTTTTTCGTAGAGAAATAAAGTCCTTTGGTATCATTTAAATCGCTTATAATAGGCGGAGGTGGAGTTTTTACTCTTCTTACATCTGCCCATGATTTTTCCGGTTTATTTTCAGAGTGTTTCTTTCCTTGGGAATCAAAAGTGTAACTTGACTTATTAGGTTTATTAGAAACGGATCCTTCACTTTGTTTTGGAGCAAATTCATCTATCCTTTTAGCTCTTTGTTGCTCTACGTATTCCTCTTGTGTCATTTCGCGGAACTTTTTCAATTTACCTTCAACGCCTTCTTTTCCTATATCCCAATCTCTAACATATGCCTCCCGTAATTTTTGCCTTTCTCGTTCTAATTCCTCTTTAGCTTTATTCTCTTCTTCTTTTGCTTTGGAATCAGCTGCGTTTTTCTGCTCGGTCAAAAATTTGAGTAGGCACGTAGTAAAATCTTTTTTCTTTTCTGTAAATAACAAATGTTATCAGTCACATCATAATGACCATATCATTATTTTCCTCTTGGTGGTCCGGATCTGCTGAGTAGAATAGCCCAAAAGTTCTGGTCCGAAACGTAGGGTAGCCGGTAGACTTGCACTATAGACCTTACATACAGGCTACAAAACGACGACATGTCTATAGAATCTACGATGTTTATAAGCTACAGTTTTTCTCGTACCATCAAGAGAACGGATGAATTACAAAACAAGCCTTGTCCTTGTTTTGGTTGAAAACAACAATTTAGAACATAAGGGCTGATTTATTAAAAACATTTGCTAGATTAGGATGCGTTAAATATTTACTGAACGTCATTTAAGAACTTCCGCACATTTTTTTTTTATTTTCACACGGCCTAGTTATAAGTAGCCTAGGCCACTTGTTAATTCTGACTTCTAAAATCTTTTTTTTTATTTTCTGATGGCATGAAATTCACGCCTAGAGACACCAAAGATGGTATTGGTGCGTCTTTAACTTGAGATCGGACTGAGGCAGAAGTAAGTTTACCCTCCCTTAACCCTCCGAACCGGAACACGTCAACGGCAAGCACTACTATTCTACTTTCAAATTTCTGGAACCATTTCAGTCCAGATTCTTGTCAGAGTCTTGTCAGTTCATTTCAGTCCGGGTTCTTGTCCTCGTAGCAGCCACCATGAACGCTCTTGAGACTATTCTTCTACTCGCACTATTCTACACATTACGTACAGACTATGTAACCTATATACAGGGTT
The DNA here is from genome assembly GCA_002245505.1 of Calephelis nemesis. Taxonomy (NCBI): domain Eukaryota; kingdom Metazoa; phylum Arthropoda; class Insecta; order Lepidoptera; family Riodinidae; genus Calephelis; species Calephelis nemesis. The sequence goes on along the minus strand of NJDD01001404.1, from coordinate 221,642 downwards.
ACTTTGAAAGGACTGGCCAAATTTTAATATAAGAAAGTAAAGGCTTTAATGGTAATACGTTTAAATATAAGTACCAAATTGTTATATTTACTTTTATAAACATTCATTTAGAACAGTCCGCAAAAATATTTTACTTGTTGTCACGCTATGTCGTATCTAGTATGGGTCATGACGTCACCAGTCTGCGAATGCGACTGCGGTCAGTGAGAGCCAGTTTTATACTTTGTTTATGTTACTATCATTTATCTTGTACTTTGCGTCGGATATAAATTATAAAATGTTTATTTTTTATTTTTTTATATACTAAAAGTGTTATCGATTCCGAACCGTTTCCTAAAATTTGGCGGATGCTTTAGATGTTACAATGTATTTCTTAATTTCAAAGTGAAGCCTTCGTCAAACCTACTTTTGCAAATCAGTTATATGTTATGCATTGCTACTAGCAAACTTATTAAATACGTGAAAACCAATTAAGGTCCATAGGGCTACGGCACGATTAATACATCAGTCACAAAATGTTAAATAAGTTTGCAGGCAACTGCAACCTAGTTATACATTCAGGGTCATTTGAAGAAAAGCCCAGTCCTAGTCTTGCGCACATCCTCCTCAGCAACCTTCCTAGGCGCTACCAGATCGCCCATCATACACCAAAACCTTTCCCTCCAATAAGCGCTAATAAAAGCTTCGTTCTCTGGAAGAAATCCAGGCATATCCCTTGGCCTATGCAGCAGTCTATTAGACCGCCCGTACATCAGTGAACCCTTTCTTTTGTTGAATACTCATTACACCTAGCTATATCCTACCTTCAGGGTCTTCTGGTGGAAGTCCAGCTTTGGCCCTTTGCCTAGCCCTCGCGGCAGCTACTCTCGCCGCTATCAGATCGTCCCTTTTCTTCCGCGCCTCCTCCGCTTGTTGTTGTGCGCGTACTGTGTCCTCGCGTTGCTTCATCAGTTCTTCCATCTGCTTCTGACGTTCAGTTTCATCTGTGCTAAATGAGTAATAGCCAACACCGTGCATTCTAGCCTCTGAAAATTAAAAAAAACAGCAATATTAGAGTGTTTGTTTATTTTTTCACTCGCGCCTCAATGATGTTGTTTATGACGGTTAAATGGGTACAAACTATGACATAGAAGAAGCTAAAAAAACGATAATTCTTCGAAATATCCAATGTTGGTTATTTTTCAACGTCAACGAAATTTAAAAATAATTAAAAGTGTTACTAGTACTTTAGAAAAACGTACGGGTTTTTACTAGAAATATATTACGTTATCTATTACGAGACTTTTTCAAGTTGGAATGCAAACAAGAAAACTGATTTCCTGATGGCAAAAACACACCTCGATTTTAGTCTGAGATTGTATGCTTACGTTTTTACACCCCAAATGGGAACACTATAGTGATAAAAGTAAGTGTTAATGCAGCAGTAGGAATATGACCAATCCAGGCAAATCGTTGTAAAACCCTATCGCTAAATCTGGCTGTTTGCACCAAATTAATATTTCAGCTATCTATGTTTCTGGAATGTTCCACCAGGCGATCATAACGAGAATATGTCAACACAGCTCAATATTGCAAGAAATCAATTATACTATATCAAATATCTAAATTGTACAGACGGTTTCCAAAACGCCAATCAATTTCAATCTAAGATTTATCTCTTCATAATAGTTCTTTGACATGAATATGGCTCTACTCTCTCTCTAAAATTCCCGTTTAAACCGCACTTCCCCATGTGGATCCTGGTCCGTTGAGTAGAATAGATCATCTGCCTCTCAGCCACGCAACTCGTAAGAGGCGGGCATAGATTAAAATATAGGTCAGTACCAACAAGACCACTGGTGGAAGAGTGCTATGCAGCAGCGGTAGGGATCCACCGCCTTACCTATTCCTGCCTTTATGACTCTGTCATGTTCTGGCCTGTAGGGTAAAGTGGCCGGTACACTTGCACAATTAGCCTTAGATGCCGACCACAAGTCAGCGACGCACCTATCGCAACTTTGGTGCCTATAGGCCAAGGTCACCTCTACCATCAGAAGACCCGTGTGTTTGTTAGCTGACATAACAAAAAAACTTGTCAAACAGCTGTTACGAGTAAATAGATCGTATATTAAAATTGATTGCCGTTTCGGAAACTTGTAGTTAGCCTTCTATTACTTAATAGGTTATGGTGTCACTTTTAACATAGTCACTGAATTGATTAACGGCTAACATAGCGTGAAGGTGACTGACGTTTTACTAAAGCATCATTCCCATTCCCATCATGCATTTTGTTGACTATCATTCAAACGTTATTCAGTGACTGGTGTAAAATTGACAGCAAAACCTACCATGTCATTGGCACCTTAGGCTAAGAACTCACGCACGGTTTCTATCCGCGTCCGCCGCGGTCGTGGAACTGCGGGTTTATTTCAAAACTCACGAGACCGTAACGTGTGCGATCACGTAGCCGTCGCGGTTGAAGTTATTGCTCGCAAACTTGTACAATTCTACCGGCGGGCGACCGCTGCCGCGGGAACCGCAAACAACCGCGGGCGCTGCGGGTGTAAAACGCGTCGCTAAATGTGCTCTTACTTTTTGCATATAAATCTAAATTCTACAGAAGCCGCGGGCCTGCAAACACTGAGGGCGCAGGTGGAAACCGCAACGTGAGTTCTTATCCTTAGTAAGATTAAACTAACCATCAAAGAGCAGATCTTGGTAGTGGATGTCTTTATCCTTTGCCAATAGTTCCTTTTCCTTTTGCTCCCACTTTTCACGCAGGGAGTGCAAATAGTCATTCGTCTTTTGTACTAATAACGATTTCTCTGTAGGTGGAGGTGGTTCCTTAAAAATTCGAAAACAAAATACAATCTACACTGTTATGGAAAAAACAAGGATATGCGTTAATAAATAAATGAATGAAAAATAAGTATGTATGATAGGGAGTTCTGTATCAAATCACCTAATTCTGAGGACATAACGTTATTATTGTTTTTAAAAAAGTAAGTATTTTCACACCCCGTATCCCTGAAGAGAGGCAGAGATACAATCAAGGCTAATAGCGGAAGTTATTTAAAGCCCTACAATGTGACAGGGGGCAAACCTATTACAAATACACTATTGGTTGTAATTACCGTCAGTACAGTATAACAGTTTCTAGAGAAAGACAATCGAGATTTAAGCAAAAGGCGCAAATATTAATATCCCTTCCCTATTCCTGCCACCATAACGTCATGACGTGTTCCGGTTCGGAGTAAACTTACTTTTGCTAGAGGCCTAACATCTAGCCACTGGTTGGTAACGCACCATTACCAGCTTTGGTGTCTATAGGCGGCGGGAATTTCTTACCATCAGGAAATCCGTCTGCTTCTTTGACTTCCAATATCATAAAAAAAATCCCAAACTTGGCTTTGACAAGATACACTTATTTAAAATATATTAGCATCAGTAGGGCACGAATATTTCTTACCATCACAAAATTTTAGCTTAGGCTATCTATATAAGTGCACTGTGGTCTGAAGATGGACATACTCATATCTTATGTTAGGTATGACCATTACCCTTCATATCAGGATATAAGTATGTCCGTCTTCTGAGCACAATGTACACTCACTCACAAGTATGTACCGTACATTGTGATCTAAAGGCAGCCTGAGTTAGTAGAGCAATGATTAATATGTTTGTTATTTTTGAAGGCGTATATTTCTAGTCTGAAAGCAGACAGAGTTTGGAAATCAATGATTGACATCTTTTTATCTTTAAGAAGCGTATATTTCTTATTAAAGTTATATTAAAACATGATGCCAAAACTTTGGACCCCTTTTTAAGAAAATTGCCCTAATGCAGGAGCATAAAATTTGGCACACTTATACTTTATGTGTAGGAGAAATGCAGAACGCTAATATTTTTCAATAATAATGCTTATAAAGTACATTAAATCCATAAATAAAACATTACCCATACTACCATGCGTTTGATACACACAAACAAATAAATAAAAATAAAATAAATAAAGCTTAATAACTTACCGGCTCGGAATTTTGATCCTCTGTATGTTTCGTAACAACCTTTGTCAGGTCTTCATTTCTTTTCATATAATACTCCAAATCAGATTTAAGACACTTCCGGGTCCGTCCAAGGAAGTCTGTGAATTCCGTCCTACACAAAAAATAGTAAGTAAAAAGCAAGTAAATGTTATCATTTCATATCATTTTATGCAAAGCGAACATATTAACACCTCGCTTTTTTTTAAAACCTAATTCTTTTGCCTTAACACGGAGATTTAAAAATTAAAACGAGATTTCACGCACACAACAGCTACTTAGTAATAAAATATCTATACATAGTATAAAGCAAAGTCACTTTCCGCGTCTGTCTGTATGTATTTATGCTTATATCTTTAAAACTACGCAACGGATTTTAATGCGGTTTTTTTCAATAGGTAGAGAGATTCAAGAGGAAGGTTTATATGTATAATAGCATGCTTCATATATTAGAGAACCACTAATAACTTCAAGATTTCTAATGCGAAGTCGTAAATAAACATATTTTTTTGC
>NJDD01001404.1:180965-216069 GCA_002245505.1 Calephelis nemesis | reverse complement strand
AGATAAAACTTTGAATAGCGATATAGGCTACATTTTATCTTAAAATTTTAACGAGCAGTGTTGGGGAGCTAAATATCAAATTAGTAGACTACGCGGGCGAAGCCGCGGCTAACATCTAGTATGCATAGATTAATACACACCATTCACTTTCATCACCAAATGTTTCTTTTGTATATTCTGGTTTTTCAGTTTCAGCCACTTCAGTTTTTTGCTCATTCTTCTCTTTGAAATTAACAAGAAAACGTTCTGCTAATTGTGAACTGCCTGTAGCGTCAGAGAGGTGTTCATATAGCTCAGCTTTCTTTTCTAATGCTAACCTAAAAAAAAGATTAACTTCATAAGTTATGATATATCATAATTTATAATTTCTACTAGATTCCGCCCCTGATTTCGTCAGCGTAGAAAAACTTTGGAATAACGCTATTTTCAATCCGTTTTTTTTTTATTTATTTTTTTATTTATATAGGTGAATAAATACTGGTTCACTTGGATTAGGATTAATATGATGTTTATAAAAACATCTTCACAAATAATGCATTATTTTAAAACAAAATTTTAGTTAGCATAAAAAAGGTTATAGTGAGCTAACCTTAAAGGATAAACTTATGCTACCGCGGACTTAGTTTTAGAACTTTTAAAGAGGAACAATTCTGTCATACATGAATTTTGAGAAACTTCAACCATTTACCCCGAACACGCAACGGAAGTCAGAACTCTCAAAAGTAAAATATTTTTGAAACATTCTTCAATGGTACTCTGCTTTTATTTGTCTTGGCGTGATGATATATATAGCCTTCCTTGATAAATTATCTATCTAGCACTGAAAGAACTTTTCAAATCGGACCAATAGTTCCTGAGATTCTGCCCTGCGGCACTCCCGCCTCTAGGGGCCTACTAAAGATAGTCCCTTCTACACGAATTACGATTCAACAAGTAGTCTCGTACGATGAGAACTAGTCTGTCTGGCACGCCCATTTCGTAGAGCTTATAGATTAGGATTTCTGAATTTACGATTCAACAAGTAGTCTCGTACGATGAGAACTAGTCTGTCTGGCACGCCCATTTCGTAGAGCTTATAGATTAGGCCGTTGTGCCAGACCTTATCGAACGCCTTGGTCACAATACTCCCTTATATAAGAGTACTCGTCTATTAAGCCGTCTAGTATGTGCTCCTTGAGGCGGTGCACTTGATTTGACATGCATGGGCTGCCCGGAAACCGAATTGCTCATCCATTAACAAATGTTTCTCGGCTACGACCGTCTTAGTCTTAAGGCGGGCGAGGATAAGAAGCTTGTATATTTTGCCGAGTGTAATTCACTCGGCAAAATATATAAGACTGATCGGGCGGTAACTACTCGCGACGTTACGGGGTTTACCCGGTTTATGTATTCCTACTACTTTTTTTATGTATTTCTATGATGGTGGCTTCTTTCTACTCGTCAGGAAAAGCACTGCCTGCTAGTAATACATTGAAGATGTTTACTAGTAGGTATATGAGTGTAGGAAGAAAGTATTCAATTATCCTGTTTGAAATACCGTCAGGTCCTGGGGCCTTTCCGTTGTGAAGATCTTAATTTATATCTTTCACTTCGTCGTGGTCGGTGGGACCTTAATTATATTAGAAAATACGGTTGTAACTATACCATGAGCTTACTTTGCTTTCCGACAAGCTTCTAGTTCTTCAGTATCAACTGCTTTCAAATTATCTCTGAAACTTCTCTTATTGTCATCTTTTTTCTGTTTATCTTTTACTTTAGGATTAAGTTTGAAATTTCCTACTTTATTTTGGGGCTGTCGTTTCTTCTGTTCCACTTCTTCTTGTTTTTTTTGCAACTCTGCTTTAAGATTCAAGAACTGTAAAAAAACATATAACAAAATAAGCATAATATATTGCAGCATTGTTGTCATTATCAGTGCTATCAATACCACATCTTAAGTCAAAAGTATCACAATGGTACTCAAATGTCATATTTGGGTCACAAAAGTTATCTTGTAATACTATCTTATCAATTTTATATAAGCACCAACATGTTATACATAATATAGCAAAATAACTTCTAATTGTACATTATAATAATAAATAGACATGATTTCACTAATCTCTAAATAATATTTTCTTTACCAAAAGTTAAGCATACCTTTTTTTAAAAATCTTTATTTAGAGATATTTTTCACACAGTGAAAATGGCAATCTTATAAACTCTTATTCTAATAACTTAAACCTAACATATTTCATATAAAAATTTGTATAGTGTTTTAGCTGCGCCCGATGAGGGGTAGGCTAAAACACTATTAAACATACCTATCTCTTTATTATTTATATTATAAGCCTTATAACTCATACGACATTTTTCTGTAATATAAACTATTCTCCTGTGAAGTTTCATCAAAATCCTTTCAGTAGCTTTTGTGTGAAAGAGTAACAAACATCTATCCATCCTCACAAACTAGGGCATTTATAATTTTAGTAGAATTAGAATAATCTAGTTAGCAGTCCAAATTTTAATGTCATTATTTTTTTAATTTAAACCATTAAGAAACATAAAACAATGTGAGTAAACTTTTCTGCTTTTCACATTGTATAAAACTTTTCCATGTTAAGAAAAAAGAGTATCTTCACGCCCATATCTCTGAGGAAGTATGCAGAGGCATAACCAAGGCCATTGACACTAAGTACCACAATGTGATAGGTCGCAAGCCTATCGTGGACCCAATCTAAATTTAATGTAAATGATTAATCATGTAATAACAACTCTATAAAGATATCTTTAGAATGGGGTTGTTTTGCCTATCTGCTTCCACTTAGTGGAGTTTCCAGGCTTGAGATAAAATATAAAAATGTTCTAGATCTAGTTTTGAATTAACTAATATTGTAACCCAGCCGTAGTATAGTCTATTTTAGAATTAACCTAAGTTTTAGCCAAAATGTCTAGTGATTATTTTTTAATAATTAAAATAATCAAAATATGGCGATTTGACCAGTTTGCGTCCACAAAATCCAGATCACGTCCACCCATGGACCAGTTTGCGTCCACCAACTTATAAAGGGGTTAAGGGAATATTTTATTAAGAAAATTTATAGAAATGTTGGGTTTTAAGTCTTTATAAATACATATGTTCACTCCTAGTTCCTTACTGATTTGGCAGAGAATATCAAGTACCAAGCTTCCTTCACATTAATTCCTTTTTTCAAACAAAGAAGCTGGTTGTGGAGACTGTGAGGACAATAGTTGGCCCTGAGTTAAATTGCCAATGGAATATCAACTTAGGTCTCCCCGGGTAACTAAGTACGTCCTTTCAGTTTCGCAATGTATATCTGCACTGGCAATCTTTAATCTGCCATTCTTACAATGTGTACCAAAGAACAGAACTTTATATTGTAACAAAATACTTATTTTTAATCTCACTCTTTTTCTGATCTTATTGTTACGATTGCCGTCAATTAAACTATCCCTGCAAAAAGCACTACCGGAATAAAAAAATTAATTTATTTGCACCAGCGCTACTACGTCTACTAAAACTCTTGAATATGTTATGACATCTCTTTCATGTGCTATTTTGGTTTCATTTGCATTCAAATGTAGATACGCTTTTTTCTTTCCAATCCTCATTCATTAGTTCATATCTGTTTGCAGCTCAAATGATTTCTAGCCCAAAATTACATCATCAATTGTTTATATAAGGCAGGTCACCACTAGGTCATATGATGCTTTTTTTTTCGCATCCACAATATCTTAATTTTAGAATACAGACATTATAACATCTTTAAAAGATTTTGTTAGATCTGCAGGTAGCCAATTTTCTCTTAGAGATTTCATATTGAGCATGTCCATTTTACAAAAATTTTTAGTTTCCTTCAATTTTTACCTATCATGTTCCCTCTTTCGTTGTTGATATGCTCTTTATCTTTATTATTTTCTAACGAAAACATCGTCATCCGGGATAGAAAATGTGCCCGGTTGGCAATAGGTTTGTCATCTATTGCATTGTGGAACTAAGTATCTCAGGCTAATCGTACGTGATCTAGTTGCATCTTTGTCAACTTTGGGGAGTACAAGTCTGAATATAAGTATATTATAGTATATTTGTCTTTATGTAGTTAAAATTTATCATACAGCTGCTTGTGTATAAGTGGAAGAAGCAGAAACAGTTTAATGCGCTTGTTCCCTTCCGGAGCGCGGTGGTAGTCCCAATGGGATTATACAATGCACTCTACTGACTACCACCTATCTATAACTGTCTGATTTAATTTTATAAATCAGTTACTTAAGATTTAGCATTTAAATAAACAAGTGGACGCAAACTGGTATCCCTCCATCCAGTTTGGACAAATATAGCCGAAGCGCATAATTTAAATAGTATATGTGGGCATTTTTTTTATGAGTAAAATACGAATATTAATTAAAACAGTATTTTTAATATTATTAGTTACAAGAAATATTTTGCTAAATTAACAGAAAACTAGTTGATATTAAAATTTATGGTCCTTTATTTTTTTCTGTAAATAAACTCTTGAATTTTACTAAAGGTGCCAATAACAGTGCTTAGAACTTTCACAGTTTTAAAGAAACTTATATTTCTAAATATCTTTTTCAATAGAACAAATAAATATTTTAAACTTACAATTGATTTGTTGAAAAGAATCTTTTTGGGTGCTTGCTCATTCATTGTTATTCACTGTTTTCACTTATTTTGTATGTATTTTTATACAGATTTGTAGTTCTGGTTACTTTCTTTTTGGAATACTCAAATGCTGAGCTGAAAAACAATGTAATATTTTATATTCAGTTGGGTGATATTTTATGTAATAATGCATGTATTTATTATTAAACAAATATTAGTTTGTCTTTGTCCGAGTTCTCTTTGTAGAATAGACCATCTGTCATCCTGCCCGGCAGGCACAAGGCGAAATGGGTCATTACCAACAAGGCCACTAATAGATGAGTATTGCCGCAACTTGCCAGGGTAAGGAACCACCGCCTCACATTTTGGTGCAGTGTTTTCGAGTCTGGATGTATATTAAATTTATTCCAGTATCTATTGAAGTATTTCAACATAGAGTCAGTAAATACCACCCATGCATATATTTCGCATACATGTGTTAAATTAATTTGTTGTCAGGGATGTTTAATTAGGAGTATTTAACCATTATTTTTGTGACAAAAGTTATTTTTCATCCCAATATTTGAATCCTCTGTCAACAATCAGTATTATAAAAACATGTATCTATTTATTTATAAAGTACTGACATAATCAAAGTATTTAAGTGTGTATCTAAAATACGAGAAATTATGCCATTACTAACTGAAAATTTACAAATAAAAACAATATTTAATACTATGAATTTATGGAAGTTCACTTTAAACACACTTTAGTACATATACAATATAAAAAAGCCAAAACAGATTACCTGAAAAAGGTACCTACTAAGTTTAATAAGCAACAAGAAATTATTATCAAAAATATAAAGAAATTACAAAGTATGTATGTATTACAATTATTTATTTCTATTTGTTTAATTTAAAAATTGAATTACTACATAATTAAAAATTAAAAACCAACCAACCCACAACAAATAAATACTAATCAGCTGTCAATTATTGTCATTGACAACGTCAATCAATTCAGTCAATCAGTAGCATTATCAGTAGTCAATTTGACATAGGCAAAATTTAACGTTTTTGATTTATAATCTATATATGGACAGATAATGCAATTTTTGATTGTTTATGGAATTAAGTGTATGTATCAACATGACGTAGAAGAGTTTTATTCACTTAAATCCATAGACTAATTATTAATAATAATTACAATAATTAGTAATGAGTCTTACTTAGGTAGTGGAAGTGTAGGAAAAAATTTAAACAAATTTTAATAGCCAGGGTCTTTAGTACTTCACTAGCAGTCTTTACGGTTCTTCACGATTCACAAAATCTTTACTCACGATTGAAATTTTTGTGTACAATTTTGTTTTTTTTTGTCCCTTTTTGACAATACTGGAAAATGGTATTACGTGTTAGCTTTTTTTTCAAATGTAGTGCACTGTTAAGCGAAATTTAAATGAAATTATAGTCAAATGCTTGCAATATTTTTAAGAGCCATATTACATATCGACTGTGATTTTTGCGTAAAATGTCAAACTTTGGCGTTCTTGATCTCAGAAACAATGATACATTAACTATTTTTACCTTTTAAATAGTGCAGAATACCTATTGGCTTACTTTGTAGCGGCCTCGTTTTTTCTTAATTTTGCTTGACTTTTTAATTAAATCCAAAACTGGCGAGAATGATTTTCATAAATTGCGCGAAGACACATTTTTGAGCTCCTGGATTAAACTACTGTTTTAAACTAATGAAATAAAAAAATAGAATGTCATCTCTAATATAGTTGTTTAGATTGTAGCGGCCTCGGAATTTTAAAGTATCATTGATTTGATATAGAAAAAAAATGTTATTCGAAGCCAAAAAACTTCGAAAATCACTTTAATTTACCTGTGAATTTCTCATAACTACGTTAATATTATTGAGCAAAATTTATACCACAAGAATTAATATTTCATGACGAATAAAAATTCTATAATTTTCATGCATTATTTTTTTTCCTTTTTCAATAAAAACGATAAAAATGACTAGGTACAAAATTTCTGTAAAACGCGATGTGCCGGCCGTGCCAATTCAATACCGCGCGAACGCTCGTCAGTGGTGGACCTGTGTTGAATTTCTTCGCGCCAATACCGATTTATCGAGCGTCAGTTAGTATAGTGCGACTACTAAGTTTTAATCATGTAAGTGTAATTATTTTAAGTGTTTGTTTTATATGGAATGTACAAAGCATATAAATATTTGTTATGGCACTGTATTATTCTTAAAATTCATTTGATTATTTTCAGCATGGGTCGAAAAACTCCTCGGTATACATGTGTAAGAAAGTTAAGATATACATCCACATTATGGAATGCAAATAAAGCAAGGTGCCTACATACTTCTTTTGTCAATATACCGATTTATATTATTTTCATTTATTACTACTCAGCACTAATAATAATTGTAATCTTAATGTTTCAGAATGAATAATTGTTCTTCAAAGAAAACATTATTATTTCCGATGGATACAGAAAATGACCCGACATCATCGAATGAGGATGCGGTACGTTTTTTTTAATTAATACTTATATTAAAAGGATCATCTAACGCATATTTTTCTATACAAAATAAGAAAAACTTTTTCTAATTTTTAAGTAAAGACGTTTTCTTTTTTTAAAAGTGTGGTTTGGTTTGGTTGCAAATTATAGCCACCTAGAAATCACAATAATTATTATGAATTAAACGTCTTCGAAACAAGACGTTTTTATTATGAAAACAAGGTAATTTGAAAAATAGTGAAACTATAACAGCTGAAAGTATTGAATACTAACTTTAATAAGATTGGTTATTTCTTCAATGAAAGCCGTTTTGTCCAAAGATTTTCTTAAAAATCTACCTATTTATACCTACCTATATTATTTAGTCTTAGATATATGTACCATTGGGGTTTTGAGCGAGTGCAGTAGCTATAGCATGTGTTTTTTTAATGCAATAATAGATACTGTGTCCAATTTATAACTTTAAATTATTTTTGTTTTAGATACCTACCGGTCAAGCCTGTCTCTCTCGTTCGTTATCTGCGGATAATTCAATTAATTTAAACGAACCGCCAATACCAACTCATGAGGAGATAGATACGAGTGAGGAGAGGAGATAGGTCCGTAACAAATATTGTGTTATCTGTGCTCGTGCTCATACTAAAAAAGTAACTCCAAAAAGACATGAGTGCACAAAAAACCATTTCGGATCATCCACCAGCATGGAGCAAGCTATTCTGGTCGAAGGTTTTAAATATTCAATTCAGGAAAGAAATCTCATATACAATGTGTTAATAGCCGATGGAGATTCGAGCACTTATAAGAGCATTTTCGAAAGTAGGCCGTATCCGGACGTACCTATACAAAAAATAGAGTGTACGAACCATTTGTCACGGAACTACAATGGTAAAAATATGCAATTGCAAAAAGATACTACGATTCACCTTAGTGAACGTAAACATTTAACCGGAGATCGCCTTACTAGATTTCGTACTGCCATCCGGTCTGCAAGTAAATTTAGAAATGAACAAAATGTTTCTACAGAAACGAAAATTCTGAATTTGCACAAAGATATATTAAACAGTACACGTCATGTTTTTGGCGACCACAAGGAATGCGAAGAATATTACTGCACACCTGAAAGAAAATCAGCACAAAATCTTGTTCCAACTGTGCCAACTTTAATGTTAAAGTTACAAAATAATGCATCAAAGCTGGCGTTTAATTCAAGGAGTTTACTTCAAAATTTTACTAACAATCGTGCCGAACAATTCAATAGCGTCGCAGCCAAAGTTGTAGGTGGCAAAAGAGTAAACTATTCTCTAAAAGGCTCATATCAAGCACGCTGCTACGCTGCAGTAGTCGCTTTCAATAGCGGAAAACCGCAATATACTTTATACAAAACGTTTTGGGGCAAGAGTCCAGGAAATACGTATTACAAAACCCGAGTGAAGCGTTGTAAACCAAACTAAACCTTGGCAAAGCAGATGAAAATTACGGCAAAGAATGTCAACGACCAGATATGGAACAAAACCATTATGAAAATGCAAAGATTCTGTTTTTAAATAGCATAAAGCAACAAGTATTAAATCGTTTTGAAATCGAGCGCGACACTGTTCTACAAGCCGAAAGCGCATTGTGGGTCGAACTTCGAAGATGCATTTTGACAGCCTCAAGGTTTTCAAAAATTTGCAAGAGACGCGCAAACCAAAATTCTGCTCCACTTGTAAAAAGTATTTTATATAGCTATGATCTAAGTCATGTGCCTTCCGTTAAACACGGAATAGAAAATGAAGCTAAAGCCTTGGAGCAGCTAGGTATGCAGGAAAATATTGAGATCCGCAAATGTGGGCTTTTCATAGACGAGGATCATTGCTTTTTGGGAGCTTCTCCCGACGGAGTTTGCGAAGAAGGCCTTATTGAAATAAAATGTCCCTCCTACAAATACAACCTGGACCCAGATGACGCTATAGCAGAGAAAAAAATTAAATGTTTCAAAAGAAATCGTTCTGGTGAACTGGTCATGAATGAAAAACACGATTGGTTTTACCAAGTCCAGGGCCAGCTTCATATTGCAAAAAAAGAATATCTGCCTTTTTGCAGTTTGGACTGGTCCGCACTATATAATGAAAGTAGTGAGAGTTCAACGGGACGATAACTTTTGGACCACCGAAATGTTACCCAAGTTGACACGTTTTTACTACGAATGCTTACTCCCTGAAATAGTCGACTCTCGAAAAGCTAGATCGATGCCATTAAGGCATATAGTATTCTAATTTTACATATTATGTGTAATGTTCGTTTGAATCGTTTCTTGGTATTTTTAAAACAATGGAAGGCAAAAAAGCAGACGGATTTCCTGATGGTAAGAAATTCACGCCGCCTAGAAACACCAAAGTTGGTAATGGTGCGTTGCCAACAAAAGTAGGTTTAACGGCTACCTTACCCTCCAAACCGGAACATGTCATGACGTTATGGCGGTGTAGCATCACCTGAAACAAATTAAAACATAAAATAATATGTTGAAAATAATAAATTATTAAATAGATAAAATTCTACTTACCACCTTATACATTTAGACCGTAGCTGCATGGATGCGTCCACGCACCCGTCACGTGAACTCACTGGCACCGCCCTCTGAGACCTCAGTTAGCAACAGACCTCCGTACATCTTACCTGTGTCGCTCTGTAGCCACAGAACATTCGCGCGCGGTATTTGCTAAGCTTATCGTAATTGTTAGCTATAAAATATTATATGTAATACTTAAACTGTGAAGTATGTGGTGGATAAATAAAGCATATTGATAATTGAACACTGCAATAGTTCGTTGTTTATTAAGAAGCCTATATAATTTATCAACCGGCATCAACGTACAACATCAGTGGTAAGAGTGTAGTAATTGGTGACTACCACAGCGGCAGGAATAGCTAAGGCGGTGGTACCAATCCGGGTGAGTCGCTGCGAAACTCTACCACCTAGTCAGATGTCACGGTGCTAGTGGCGGTAAGTCTATGCTCGCCTTTTACGAGTTGCCTTGCAGAAATTCAGATGGTCTATTCTGCAAAGGAGCCCGGACCAACACGGGGAAAAAGTAAAATAAATTTTATTTTTACAAGTATCTGTTTCATTTTTAGTATCGCCTTCACATAATCTATTTCTTCACATACAAGATACATTGCACACTAAAAATATGCGAGTATAGTGACACCGAATTACTCCTTTAAAATAGAAGAAAATATATACAAAACTTGAAGAAAAGTATCAAAATCGCTTGGTCGTATTTTTTAACAAATTATTGTCGACTCGTGATTCGTGATCTACGGGACGCTTCAATATACCTAATCTCGCAGAGCGCAGATTTGTAATAGGGCTCTTAACATAAAAAATTGCTGGGCATTTTTGGCGGAGTTGATTCTATACCATGAGTACCAGAGTTTGTTAGGTATGTTTCAAAAAATTATTTCGTGCGCAATATCCAACTTGTTTTATTTAAGCCACGTGACAGCCTGTCTCGTACCGCTGGCAGTGGGAACGCCTGTAAGTGGTTTTTCTCTCGTTTTTCTTAACCCTACTGTAGGTTTAATACTCGACGACTTTTTTTGTCTATTTCCGTCTTTATAGCTTGTGGTCCACTCCCTTGCATTTTTCACAAAATTGTCTGTGCATCCGCCATAGACAATAAGTAACAATTGACATTACTGACATTGTCAAATGTCATCTAATGTCATTGTACTTTGCGTAGTGAATAGTGTATTTCGTGAGCATACTTTTTGTTAATTTCATGGTCATTCTAACAAGATTTTCAACAATAGCAACGAATCGCCTTCATTGCAATCTTACGAAATAACTGTGTTTTATACATTAGCTGTTAAAGGATTTTCATGCGAAATTTGAAGCCTTTCCGTAGTTAAATCGCAGCATTTGGCATCAAATTAAGTGCGTGAAATCAAAATGTCAACCCCAGCTAGAAGACGTCTGATGCGAGATTTTAAACGGTAAATATTAAGAGTGACCTAAAAAAAATTGGAAACAAGACTGAAACTTGACTTAATGGTATCCAGCTAAGTCAGTTTTGGTGATTCATCATCGAATTACATCATTGTCATATTCATCGATTTCTATTTTGTTCCACTTTAGTATTCATTGTTTTCTTAATTTCCAAAATTTAACGGAATCAGGCGATAAACAATTACATGTTTAGTCAATTTCGTTGTGCTAAAAGCTAGTGTAGGATTTTTTGTTTAGTTCGTTTTTTTTGTCAAAGATTTTTATTTTGTCTAATCATATTCTTCTGATACTGTCAGGCGTATTTTATTGTGATTTAATTTATTTTAGTCAAAAGTCTAATCATAAGCATAAAGATAATTGGTATGCACTTTGAATGAATATGCAAGTTCCAAAAACTGGGCCAACTCTCTTTGTTAAATATTATTGCACAATGAGATTAATGAATACACTTGTTTTCCAACAATTAAACTACTGCTTTTAAATCACAATGTTTTAAAAATGTACAAACAGCAAATTCTATTGTAATATAGTGATCTGACAGGCAACATCTTATTCATATACATATATTTGATTGCTTGATACTTGTAATTTTCTTGTTATGTTATTTGCTAATTTGTAGGTTTGTAGCAAAAATGGTTAACAATATGTTACCTAAATAAAATTCAATAGTTTTTTTTAAATGTCCCTAGACTTATTACACAAATTGAATCTAACCCGGTAGAAACCGGTAGGTCAATAGAATAGTGAATAAATATCCCTAGATAAGTTATACAAATTGTATCTTACCCCATAAAAAGCCAATTATATGCTTACAAGCTATATAATAATTATAAGCACAATAATAATAACACGAAAATAGAAATGCATTTATGTTTTGGTACCAGAATAACAGTTAATTAACATCCAGAGCCATAAATGCAGACATCTAATTGTTCATTTCACATTTCTGCACCATCATAGAGAATCAAACCTAAGCTTTATGGCTACTGGGTGGTATTAGGAATGTACACTAAACTCTCAATCAACAAGGCGGTTAAAGTTTGTGCAAATTGAATAAGTGTTCTAGGGTCTAAGGTTATCTTGCTTCTAATGATTTAAACTTATACTATAATTTAATAATTTAAAGTAACACATAATGAAAATTGACTTGACAAATATTTTGCATGGAATTATTTAAAAACTAATGCAACAGATAGAATAACAAATCAAGCCTGTCATGATTAGGTAAATAGATTTTTTAAATAATAAAATTCTCTCAAGATTTAAGACTGGGTTAGTAATGTTATATTTTATGAGAAGATTTTATTGTGATGATAAAAGCGCTAATTGTAATTGTTGGATTAATCTTTTTATTATTTCATTTATTCTATAGTACAAGAAGATATTATAAAAGATTTGAAACTCATTTAAAAAGGAAATGGTTATGGGGCCGTCCATTAATAATGTGATGTTTTTTAAGTATTTTTAACTCTCTTCTCCCCCTAAATGACACATTGTGCGGTTTAAGCTTACATCTACCTTAATTCCCATTCAAAGTATATCAAAAACCAAAAAATTTGTCTAAGAGCGGTAAAGATTTTTTTTCCATCTGTTTCTACACACAGAACTAAGAACCACAAACCACCTCAAGCAACCCACATACTAAACAAAATGCAGCACCAAATCAAGAGACACCAGAGAACAGTCCAATCCATTTAAATAGTAATGTCTCGCACTGAGCATGCATCTCACCCACAAAGTATAAAGTTGTTAAAACTGCAGGGTTATTGTTAGCTTTAAGACTGAAATTTTAGCTCAAAAATATTGTGTTAATCATTGTTTTTATACAAATTTCAGCTTACAAGAAGACCCACCGACCGGTGTGTCAGGAGCACCCACTGACAACAACATTATGATTTGGAATGCTGTGATATTTGGGCCTCACGACACCCCTTTTGAGGATGGCACATTTAAACTCACTATTGAATTTACAGAAGAATACCCCAACAAACCACCAACAGTACGGTTTGTCTCTAAAATGTTCCATCCCAATGTATATGCTGATGGTGGAATATGTTTAGATATATTGCAAAACAGATGGAGTCCAACATATGATGTTTCTGCCATCTTAACCTCTATACAGGTAACTAACATCTATTACATCTGACGCAATATTAATATGACATATAGTAATTGATATTTCAAATTATGTGGATTCATTCATTTGGCCATTCACAATGCATGTAAACATCTATTAAATTAACATCTGAAACATAGATTACAGATGATAGTTTTACATGAAACATAATATGAGCATACAGCTTACTCTTATTATAGCTTATATTTAGAGCTTGATGATGATAAGGTCATTTGAAAAGGAGACTTTAAGGTCAAGAAAATTAAGGTCATTAGAAGGAATTGTGACAGTTCAGTCAGTGGTCAAGTATCAAACCCATTGTAATTAGTCTTTTCAATAAACAATTTTCCGTTTGAATCATCTTGAAGACCTGAATTTAAAATCCTAATAATTTTCAAATCAGTATCAAGTTTCAGTTTTGGAAAGTATTTAATATCATTGTTTCATACTCAATTTTAAAACCTTCCCTTATGCCATTTCATTTTATTGTTTTAAAGTTGATAAAGATAGAAAAAACTTTTTTGTTTACATATAAATAATGAATGTTTTTTCATTAGTTAGTATTGAAAAATATAATTTGCACTATGTATTTATTCTAAGATAAACTTTTTTGAACACATTGTATTTAAGACTAATGTTAACATATAAGTGTGCAGTGTACAGTAGATATGATTAAAATTGATCTACCTTTAAAATTATTTGTAATAAATTATGAAGCTTATCAAACATAATATAAATAAAATATCTATTAAAAATATAAATTTATATAAATATCTCTATAAAGTTTATAAATTTTTGCACACCACAATATGGTAGAATATGTTGGTATGCTTAAATATACCTTTGTAACAACTTTTTTAAACCATTTTTATCCACAAATAAATAAATTTTGTTTTCATTAACTAGCAACAAAGAAATCTTTATCCTGTTATAAAAAAAATTGCAGAATGTAATAATGGTTTTTTTCTGTTTTCCAGTCATTACTTAGTGACCCTAACCCCAACTCACCAGCAAATTCAATGGCTGCTCAGCTATATAAAGAAAACCGGAGGGAATATGAAAAACGAGTTAAAGCATGTGTAGAACAATCTTTTATTGATTAGCGGAGAACAGAGAATATCTCAAAGCCGTGTTGTATATGAGACCGACATTGCCATTCTTGGTTCTAAAATTCCATACAGATTTATGGAATGAGTGTGTAAATTTAAATTTTATAACATACAGACACAATACCATTATATTAATCACAGTAATTACAATATTAAGACATGTTAATTAACATTCACAAGTTACAAATAGTTTAATACAATAAAACATAGGAAATAAACATTTAACATTAATGTTTATAAATAAAATGTCAGTAGTCTTGTGTGCTTTTCATACAGATTAACAATAGGTGTTATTGATTTTTTTAATTCAAACTTTTGTTCTGCATTGGCTTGGTTGGAGGTTGAAATATAGTGATGCTGAAGGGAAATCTTTGGTATAGACAAAATTATATTTATCTTAAAACTGACTTCTTATTCACTTACGAGTGTTATGTGTAAAAATTTTACTGATTAGTAAACTCTCACCTGAGAACCACTTCTATGTACTAGCCGACTGAATCTACGGACTGCCGTTTCACTACTTATTAACGTTGAAAAGAGGGATTTTAATGGGGGTGTGTTCTATAACTAAGCAATATATAATCATTTTCTTAGTGTAATTTTTGTACATTGCTAAAAAATTATTTGATATTTTTTTTAGTAATTTGTTAAAAATTGGAAAGATTTTTATAAGCAACACTGTAAGTGATAAGTTTTGTTTTTATGTATATACCCAAAATTAATATTTACTCAATAACAATTACAGGATTTAAATAAACATTGTTTCTCATCAGTTATCAAATCTTGTATGAATTAATTAAAATCTAACAACATTGTTATTCTTGTATTACATATTGTTATAACACCGTTTTAATTGTTGTTTTATATTTATTTTTGAAATTGTTACCGTACTCATTATATAAGCATTAATAATATATTCAAAATGCATCTTACCGATTTGTATGCTCTGTTTGTCAAATTTGAGTGATATTTTATTGTACAAACCCTAAACACAGTTTTCTATCAAAGTTTATCTATTAGAAAGCTTACTAGGATAGGATGGTTTAAAGTAGTAAAGTGAATTCAAAAGGTAATAATACAGGTTACATTAATTAATAGAAAAAAGTAAATAAATTTGCAACATTTATAAAAACAAAATGTATCCAGTTTGATACTTCTTAATATATTAGATAAAGTATGTCAATTTTTTAAATGAAATATAAAAATGTTATAATTCAAAAAGACACTGCAAATTAGAATTTTCTTAATTTATGTAGACGATTCTTTATTAGCTTGGCTAAAAATTTTAACAGTGACGTCATAACAACAGTGAAGGGAGGTGACAATATTGGAGTCTTGTCATTCTCACATGCACAAGAACTTTTATAGTTAGGTATGTATCAAAAGGAAGGTAGTTGGTCTAAACCAATCAAGAATTTTTTGAATTAGTCTCACTTTATTCCCTATTCAAATTCTTGTGGTTGTCTTCATTAAATTGATAGAAGATGGCGTTACTTTGCGAACTTCTTACTTCAATCAAAATAAAATGATGAAATTTGCAAGTTCTCACTAAAAAGTTTGATAGCCTAACCTTAGTTTGCAATAGACTAGTAATAACTTTGATATCCATAGGGAGCGTGTATTTTTTACTATCAGAAAATTCGCTTGATATAAAATACTTCAAGACTTAAGTTGGCATAATTTTCTTTATTCATTTGATAGAGACTGTAAAATTAATTTAAATCTTTGTGCACTTTGTTTATTAATAAGACGATCACAGTACTATGAGCAGGGGTCTGATTATGTATCTCAGTTGCCAACTCAAGATGGTAAAGTGTACACCAAATAACTGTCAAATGACGTGTTTTATATTTGCTATCTCCAGTGACCAACAGAAATACAGTAGAAATGGCGAATGCAAATGACGTCATTTGATGTACACTTTTGCAGTTTAAGTTGGCAACTGAGATACATAATCACCCCACAGTATAAGTTTTAATAAAAATCTGTGTTTAGTAACTAGTAGTAGTAGTAGTATTATTATTTCACTTAAACATTTCGCTATAGTAAACTACTACTAAGCTACTGATTTATACGAGTATAAAAAGCTTGTAAAAATTGTAAGTACATGCTTCGGACTGTCAATCTTTTAATTGTTTAGACTTTCTTAACCTTAGCACAAATAAAAAAATGTATTTATAGTGCGGTATTTAGACGTTGGAATTACAAATACAAAACCTGATCATAAAATCGAAACCAAATTAGCTTACAGTACACAAGTATGTTTGTGTCAAAATCAAAATTTTGTAGGTACTGTAAAGACTTGCCTAATAGTAGTCCTAACTTAGGAATGCCTGAGCTTAGTCTGCTGTAAATACATTTTTTTAATACATTTCATCTAAAATTTCATGATTTAGGTACCTATTTTGTTTATTGTAAATCTTGTTACCCAGTGTATGGGTATGTGTATTGTATACTAGTAAAATAAATTTAGTTTAAATCCTGTTTTAACTCTTGCACTTCTAAATTAACATTGTAAGTTTTGTAAGAAAGATAAAAACAATATTAACAATAAAATAAGCAATATGAAACGCGTCTCATAGCTCTTAATACTATTTCGCTTAGGGTGTATTTGAATTCAGGTATAATTATGTACTTTATTACTTTCAAACTGTACTAAGTACTGTAGTATTTAAAGTAGTGTTTAATTTTTTTGTTGGGAAAATTGTCAACTTGGGATAAATTACAAATGAAAATTGAAAATCATATACACTGTAACCTCAATTTCTGCCAAATTTTCTTTTTGAAAATTGTAACTATAGCCTAGCCTTGAAAAATATAAGGGATGTACAATGTAATAAAGAGTTATAGATAAATTATTCTTTTGGTTTATTCAATGTTTTAATAACTTTGTTAACATAAATCCTATAATTGCCCAGGATAGTAAATGTGTACTCCAGCGTCATGGTGTGACTTTTGCCTTTGTCATCAGATGATGTAGAATAAAAATACGTTTTGTTTCTAGCGCAGCGGGGAGCCCCTAAAATCTGAAAGAATTATGCCCCATAATCATACGCGAACGCATCAGTTTGTACATCCCTAATGTGTCCAATGACGAAAATATTGGGTATGTTAATCTGACAGATCGCCGTATTGGCTAAAACTGGAAACATTTTATCGGAGTCAGGTGACGGACGACTGATAAATGTGTGCAGTGTACATACCGTTCGCGGACGCTTTTGGCTAACAAAAACAGCCATCCAGACACCTTTCGGACATCCGAACGCTCAGTCACTTCCGAGACTTAGGTACATCCGATAGTTTGCACGGCTCAGTATACCTTGGTGGTACTTTTGTATTTAGATAATATATTATTATCTCGCTCTAATCGTCATAATATTTAAACATGCACTTACAGATCGAGCCAAACTTAAATTCGCTTCGCGTTACGTTCATTTTGTATTGTGCAAATGAGACGAAGCACGAGTATAAGCGAAAGCGCGGTACGCTTCCTCACTACTCCATATGCATATCCCAGCCAAAACCTTGCAATAAGTTCTGCGCACCGAAATGTTACCTACTTCGAAAGCGCATTTAAATTTTGCGTGAACTGGGAGGTTACCATAAGCTCTTAAAACAGTATAATTTCAATAGCTATCCGAGAAAGACAACCTAATGACGTACACCATAAAGTTTCTTAGGTATATAGGCGGATATTAAGCAAGATGGAAATTATACTGCTATAAGCGTTTATGGTAGGGCCCCTGCATTGGCAATTGCCATGCAATAAACCAACTATACTTTAACCTGATATGCTCATTTTTTTTCTTTTACCAGTATATTTTCAAGCAAAACAAAATCAGACAGAGGTAGATACAAGCGCGGCTCTATAAATTGACTTGATACGTAAAGTAGATTTTTAACCGCAGTACAAGATGCATCCTAAGTATATTATAATCTGACGCTTAACTAACTGAACAAATGGTTTATTAGGCTCCGCAAAAAAAATACGATATCGTCTGTCGTGTTCATACAACTATAGAAAAGTCTTTAAGCCCGTATCCATGAAGAGGTAAGCGGAGGCGCAAGCAAGGTACACAATTGAACGAATACTTGACTCTCGCAATGTGCATGAGATCTCAGGTTCGATTCCCGGGTCGGATAACTCAAATCTTTCTCAGTTTTGTAATAAATAACGTTGCCCAGGATGAGTGCTTGGTTTACTATAGGCACAGTATAAAGAATTCTACCTACCAGTAGTCCAACTCCTTTGTTCTTGAATTCATGCCGACATTTTATATACCTACTCACGGCAAGTCAGTCAAGGGTCAGGGTTGTCAACATAACATTTTAAACATTTCATCTAAAAGTTTTATTTTAAAATGGCAAACAAAAAAAATGTGAAGTTAATAATGAAACCAATGATGGTCTTGCTGAAGTTTCGTCCACAAAATTTTCATCCACAGTGGACGAAACGACACCTTTTATTTTATGATTTTTTTCACCGACGATTCGTTCACTATCAAATTATTGAAGTTGTTTAGTACAGTCAGATGAAAAAGTTGTATGCTAATGAACAATACAATAACAAAAAAAAAAACATAATATATATGTGACAACAGCTACATTGATTTGGCATTACCTACTTACTATTTTTAATCACAGATACCTACCTATAATCAATTTGAATTTGTTTTACCCACTTTAACTTTATACTAATTACTATTATGTTTCACCTTTGTGCACCTAAGTTATATATTATTATAAGTGAAAAAGTGTGAATTTTTTTGTAAATTTTGGTGCATAATAAAGTGTATTCATTCATTCATTCATGTTATGTGCTAAACTTCATCATACGTGTAAAAAAAAATTAATAAATCTTGAGTAATTGGTGATTTTGATGTATCAATTTATATATAAAAGTTTAAAACATATACCTAAATTGATCGCTTTATTTTGTTAAAGCTTTGTATCTGACTGTATAAAAAAAAATATTTTAATGGTGCACGTATCGACAGTGGAAAAATAATAAATTAAAAAGGTGTTGTTTTATCCATTGTGGATGAAAATTTTGTAGACGAAACGTCAGCAGGCTGGATGGCTTATTTACGAATAAAAACGGAACACATCCTGTAAACCATTATAAATTTACAAATCAGCAAGTATTACATTATAATAAAATACACTAGGTATAAAATATTTTTTAACAAATAACGAGTGCAAACCCTTCTAGATAGAGAGCGCAAACTGTATGGAGTTTGCGCTCGCCGACCCTGCCGCTCGCTTCCCCGCGTTCCCCCCAGCGTTGCTCTGTGCAAGTACATGAGTCGGCCGACTGTTAGTATTAAGACTGTGCTATAGGTTTGGAACCTATCACATTGTGGGACTAAATTAGGTACAAAGAGAATAGTTTACCCACACCATTTATAAAAACGAGATGTAAATACTTTAAGACCGAGCGAGTGAAGTGTTCAGATGAACTTGCAGTTGTATGTTTGTTCGACGATAACTTGAGTAGTTTTGATTCAACCTTCATGAAATTGATAGGTGTGCAGATACTTATGTTTATACAATTTTTAAGTTCGAAATCGGGTGGAGAGTTACGATGCTAGGGCAACCTAAGTGGGGACCAAAATATAATTTTATTGGCAATTATTTCGTATGAGATATCAAATGACAAGACTCGATATATACATTTCGAGTCCGATTTGTTCAAATTTTCTGTTGTACGTAATTTTTGAGTAACAGCTTAAAAATAATATCTGTTGTACTTAATTAAAACAACAGTAACATTGACAAAGACAGCAGTACTTAATTATTGATATCAACGGTGATGGCAACGATGATATCGTTGGTGTGAATGTCGTGTCGATATCGTAACGATTTCATCACAATGACACATCGGTGATGATGTCTTGACAGCGATGGTGTTGGTGATGATCTGTAACGTCATAATGTCGTGACGTGTTGATACGATTACTACGACTGTGAAGACGATGTTGGTGATGATCTGACGATTGCGGAATGGTGTCACTACTCCGGTAGTTGTTGGTGACGATGTCGTGACGGTAACGGGGTTGGTGATAATATGACGTATCCTAACTGTATCATGGAGTGTTCGTGACGATGTCATGACTGTTTCTTGAAGGTAGAGTGATGATATTGCAACTGTGAGACCGTGACACTGCGGATGACGATGTCGTTCTGTGATGATTTTAGTGACGGTGTTAGTGAAACTGCCGGTGACGATGTCATTCTGTGTTGGTTTTAGTGACGGTGTTGGTGACAATGTCGTGACGTTTTCGTGACTGTATTGCGATATCAAGGAACGTTTTTCGTGTAAGTATTAGAACGCAATGAAAAATGTTAATTACCACGTGATCTAGGTGTACGTACCTACACAAAAATACGCATTACTAAATAAATAAATATCCCTGGACAAGTCACACAAATTGAATCTAACCCCAAAGTAAGCAAATTATATGCTTGTGTTATGGGTGTTAGTCAACGATACCAATACATAGAAATAATAAAATAGATACCAGAATAAATTTAATTAACACCCAGACCCGGAAATGCAGACATCTAAACGTTATCACACAAATGCCTACCCCCGTCGGGAATCGAGCCCGAGCCTTGCGGTTGGTCAGTGTAGTTAGGCGTACGCTAGCCACTCGACCAACGACTATCTTCTGTAATATACAGGATAACATTTAAAACACCAGCCAAATTTTGAGAAACAGTTATGAATGTAAAGTGTTATTAGATAGAGAAGAATATAGTTATATAGAAGAAGATAAATTAGATATTACGTGGTGTTAGGCCTTATGTTTTTTTTATGACATTGGAAGGCGAATAAGCAGACGGATTTCCTGATGGTAAGAAATTCCCGCCGCCTAGAGACACCAAAGTTTGTCATGGTGCGTTGCCAACCAGAGGCCGGGATGTTAGGACTCGAGCAAAAGTAAGTTTACCGGCTAACTTACCCTCCGAACCGGAACACGTCATGACGTTATAGGGGCAGGAATATCTAGGTAAGGCGGTGGTACCAATCCGGGTGAGTCGCTGCGAAACTCTACCACCTAGTAAATGTGCACCTCTATCGGCGATTTTAGGTAGTTAGGTACTGGAATTTCTATACCCACTAAACAACGTCAAAGTCCAAATAATTCTTAGTTGGTAGACATTCAGAGATAAATAACCACAGCTTAAACAACGTTGAAGTAAACTGGGTAGTTTTTAGGCCTCAAGTATAAATGTAATAACTGCTCAACCCACCTGACCGTGTCATGTTTCGGTGAACATGACAGTGTCAAACACTGATAGTGTATTGGTGCTGCTTGCTTGTTGAATACCTATCGCTGCACCACCTCATTGTAATACAGGATACTAAATAGACATTAGAGACACAATTTCAAGCGACATAATGGATGGTAAAACTAGGTTGAAATAATTGAACCAAGATGAAAAAATAATAATCTTTTACTAGGTAATTAAGATACATGTTACCTGTAGGTATAATTAATCCTTAAACTATGTATCATAAATAAATAATAATTGTAACAATATTCACCTTATTCATGTCCATCTCGTAATTCGATTTTTAAAACAATGTGTAAAATATTCATTATCTAGTTTGTTACAAAATATTTAAACCATTTCACGATTTTCATAACAATGTTTCTTTATGAAAGCTTAAGGTGTGTATGTCAAAACTCAGAACAGGTATGAAAGAAGGTTAAATACGGTCAAAATAAAAGCGCTGCAGAAAATCTGTGGGGTTATTGCAAACTCAACAGTGAAATCAGAGTAGTATGGAAAGTGTTGGTGTAAAAATGACAAAAGGCTTGGTCTGTTGGTTCAGTCATGAAGAAAAAATAGCAGATGAAAGAATCTAGACGCCATTTATAAATATAATTTTTGCCTTCGACAATTTGTTTTATCAGCTTTTAGCCAACCAATTTCGCTATTTATGCATCTGCAGGGCATAGCAGAAGTGAAGATATAGATTGCCAAAATAGATACGCAATGGGAATATGCATGAGAGACTAAGTTTGACATTGCACAACTAATTGATTATCCGAGGGTGGTGTCAAGAGTTTACAAAACTTGCATATAATGGAGGAAGCTATGCAAATCTGTAGGAATCGCCACTTTCCGTTCCATACTCTCTACCTAATCCTTACAGATTGAAACATGAAAGTGACAAGATTTCCATTGCAGAGCAAGAAAACGATATATTTACAATTACCTAATAGATAGAACCAAGGGCGTCGCCAAGGG
The DNA here is from genome assembly GCA_002245505.1 of Calephelis nemesis. Taxonomy (NCBI): domain Eukaryota; kingdom Metazoa; phylum Arthropoda; class Insecta; order Lepidoptera; family Riodinidae; genus Calephelis; species Calephelis nemesis. The sequence goes on along the minus strand of NJDD01001404.1, from coordinate 193,451 downwards.
GGGCAAGAGGGGCAGCTGCCCCCTGTAGAGGTTCTAAAAAAAATGATAAAGCAAACAGTCTTATGTCTTTAACTTGACTTGATCGATTATTCTAGTACTTTGCGAGAGAAATACAAGGCAAGTCAAAAGTTTGAGGGCACGAGGCTCCCGATTAAACCTACAATGTATATTTTTCTCAATCTCCATATTAAATAACCGTATTAACTCCCCATCTAGGCCATCGGCTGGCGACGCTCTTGGACAGAACTATGCCAATACAGTTTCAAATTACATTTTATCACACCTCAAAAACCGAATAACCTGTTGGACATTGAAAAAATCATCACCCAATGTTACATAGTAACTTCATAAATCTAACTTCAACACAATTAAAGCTTAGAAGTTAATAAATTATTGTTAGGCTTATGCAGTCTAAATTAAGGCAATTACTATAATGTTTAATAATTTAATTTTTATTTATTTATATTTTTATAAAAGTGATAAGAATTTCTATATGTAAATTTGATCTTCATATTGAAAAAGATCTTAGGACACTCGACATTAACTTTTCTATTTTCAAATGATGAGATTTTAAATATTTATTACATACAAACTACAATCAAAAGAATAAGTCCTAATTTTTGTTTGTAGCAAATCACATTAATCAATTAAAGTTGTATGTTCCAAAATACTTTTGTTAAAACAATAAAATAACTTGTTTTCCTATAGGTACAGAAAGAGATTGCGTTGCATTGTTTGAATTTATAAATTTGTTATTGATTATGTCACGGACAATGTGTCATTTGAAAAATTATTTCCATCTTAGTCAATTTACGATAATATTTATATTTAACACATTTTTGCAATTTCTCTGTATATTTTGCTTCCCATACATTACCAACCTTATAATATTGCTTAGAAAACTTATAAACAGGCATAATTTATTTACACAAATACTATTTATCTAATGCAAAATAAAGACAATTACAAATATCATCTAGTTTTAAGATCTTCTTTTAACTTAAAACGTATTAACTCCATACAAACAGTAGCATCTTCTGCACTGTCATGACCATCAACTGAATTTTGTATAATTTTTTTCAAATATTCAGAGGACAGATTCCTGAGAGCTCTTTTATATGGTGGACCCATTTTATGAGGAAACAAGACACTGGTATCAATGACTGTGTCATGTATCAACTTAAGTGCTTTAAAATCAGATTCCAGGCTATGACCTATGAGGATTGTTTTACTATTAAACATGGTGAGTAAAGTTGCTTGAACATCCAATAATGTAGTTTTTACTTCTGCCATTTGTTCCTCTGTAATTCCAGAGTATCTTGTATTATAGTCAATAATTGGATGGAGTGGTTTTATTAGTGTTTCATAGACTACTTTACAATCAGAATTAATGACTGTAACCCTAGTTAAATCTAAGCCATGTGTAGTGTAACACATTTCACAATCTAATGAATAAACACCATAATCTTCTTTGACACTTTCTGAAGGAAGTGTTTTTACAAAACCTTTCAAATTTTCAAAATCAACATATTCATAAACATGACTCGAGGCAATGCAACAGCCATCAGAAGTCCCATCTTGACTACAACATTGATACCGAACTTCTCCTCTGACTCTGTACTTATTATTTGGATGATAGATACACTCTTCCTTAATTGCTGGAAAACCTTTTTTATCTACAGTATAATCTTTCTTACACCTACAACATGTTCTTATAAAACCTTTGGGAGGTTTCTGTTTATTTTGGCCATATATTATCGCTCTGCCTCTTGCACCACTTTCATGGGGTCTGGGAAAACCATTTTCTTTAAGTTGCTCCTCAGTTAAAATCCATTTTGATATATTGTGATACAATTTCGCACCAATAAATTCGGCTGAGTCATCACAGTTTTTCTTGTTTTTATTTTCTATGCTCCATGAACCAGTAGAACTAGTTTTGTTAGCCACCTGTGGCATTTTTTTCAGGGTTGAACAGTCTGAGCCTGATTTTTTAATACCATCACATTCTACAACTTCCTTTTTTAACCTACTAATTGTGAGAACAGCAGAGTTTTTGTAGATAGGAACAGTAGAACATTTTTTACTTGTTGCTAATTCTTCATGTTGTGCTCTTGCATAAGCATCCGTTGCTGACAAATAAATCTTTAAACAGTGATCTATCATTATATTCAAATAAGTAGATCTTATATTAGCTGGTATTTTTGATGCTAGTGGTTCTAAAACACCTGGCCTATCAATGAATTTTTCATTAGGCACATGGGCCACTCTTTGTGCACCCTTCTTTACCGTTTGTGTAATTGTACTACTACTGGTGGATGGTATATTACTTTTTAAATCAGTATTACCAGGAGTGATTATTTTCTTGGCAGACAATAGCGTTGATGCATATGGCACATGCGCAATTCGGACCTTTGAATTTCCATTTGCAGAAGCACTAAAATAGTTTTTGACTACATCCGGTTTTAAGATCATATTATTTGATTGATTGGAAGTTTTTGCAGCATGATACTCTCTCACTCTAGCTAATCTTTCTGCCATAGCTTGAGCTGCATTCACTTTAAAATCTGGTTTCGCTGGTGCTTTAGGTAATATTTTAATATTTTTATCTGTTGTTCTTGATATTCTCTTTTTAGTTGGAATATAATATTCTTCACTATTTTCTTCTTCTATGTTATTGATATCCTCGATATTGTCGCTTTTTTTAGAAGGAACATATTCCTCAAATATTCTTTTACATTCTTCAGTTATATCTTCTTCATCTGACTCAGAAAGGTTGTTAATACTGTTATCAGCTATATCATCATACCTATTACTATCTTCATCACTAGAATTAACAATTTCAATTTGTTTCTGATTTTTGTGCTTATCTTTTTCTTTTGAACTTTTATGTTCATCTTTCTTTTTTGTGTCCCTTGAACTTTTATGTTTTAATTTGACTTCACCATGGCTTTTTGAACTTCTGGAATCTTCATGAGAACTTTTAGAATTTTTTTGTGAACTATTAGAAGATTCACAAGAGCTCTTAGAATTCTCATGTGACCGTTTTAAGCTTTCATTTACCTTTTTGGAACTTTCATGTAAACTTTTAGAACTTGATTGTGAACTTTTGGAACTCTCCCGTGATCGCTTGGAGACATCATGAGAACTTCTTGATCTATCTTGTGAACTTTTAGAACTACTGTGTGTTCTTCTAGAATTGCTATTGGACTTTTTCTCAGACTTGTCTCGTTTTTCATCTTTAATTGATTTTTTGTGACTTGATTTCTCTTCTGAATTTTTAGAACGACTTTCTTTTCTATCTTTTTCTTTTGAATTGCTTGTTTTGTCAGACTCTCTAATAACACTATTAATTTTTCTTGTTTCTTGTAACAACTTCTCACTACTGCTTTTATTTAATTTCTCCAGTATACTCTGGTCGTTTATACTATCAACATGAGGTTTATTTTCTTTACTTTCCTTCAAATTTTCTTTAATTGGTGAACTTATGTGTGACTTATCCGAGTCATTTTTTTCCTCATCTAAAATTTGGTCCAAAATGTCAAATTCTGGACCCAAATCATCAAGTCCATTAAGGTCACTGGAAAATTTCTTTTTCTTTATATCAAGTTCTTCTTCATCACTTGAAAAACATGGAACTAGAGATTTTGGAGTGGGTTGATATGTAACTGATGGTTGCTCACTTTTAGGTGCTATTTTCTTTGGTTTATATTCTAAAATCTTCTTTTTGCTACTTGTTTTATCTGATGGTACATAGTTTCGTTTATGCGACTTTTGAGTTTCATCTGGTGTGTATTCTGGTATTGCAGTTTCTTTACCCGGTAGATATTTTTCTGTGGACTCCGTTGTGCCCTTTGGAGTGTATGGATCAACTTGTACGCTTTCTGACCCAGGGGAATATTTAGCTGGAGGTATAAATGTAAAAACATTAGATCCATTAGTCTCTGTGTTTCTTTTAATTGCTACACTTGGTTTTCTGGGTGTATAGGGTATAGGTATATGTTTTCTTTGTTGCTCACTAACATCTTCGTTTTTATCTGAATCTGTGGTGTTTATTTTATTGAGTTCTGATATTGGAGTAGGATTATAACTGACCTTAGAAGTTGCAGGTACACTGGTTATATCAGTTGTAATAACCTGAGTGGGCGAAACAATCCCACTGTTTTCTGTTTGTTGTAGTACCTTCTGAACGGCTGCTGATACAAGTTTTTGCAATGTATCATCTTCGATTCCATCACTGCAAATGCTTTGTGAATCCTTCTTGACATGACGAAAATGACAATACGGACGCTCGCAAAGACCGCTATCATAGAATGGACAATTAATTCCTTTAAAATATCCTGTTGAAGGTAGCATTAGAAAAACAACTCCATACACTATTAAACATTGATTTTATTTTCAGTTTTTTATAAATCTTTTCGCTCAAAATGCAAGAAAGCTTATTTTGTCAAAACTTCAGTCGTATTAGTGTCACTGCCAATAACTGTCAAATCACAAATGTAAATTTGTCAAATTTGATAAATAATTGTTGTCAATGTCTGTGCACAGACTAAGGATGCGGAATTCCGCTATGGAATCCCGTTTCGAAACTTGGAACGAATTTTTTTGGAATCCACACTAATAAATGAACCTGCCACACACGACCAGCTGGGCTATTCACTATCTTTTTAGTAATGATCACTGGGTAAAGCGTACATCAATTGTATGTCTGTTAGTCACATGAGATAGCAAATATAAAAGTAAAAAGATCATCAGCCCCCAGATATTTTTGGTATCTACGTAATTTCCCCGGTTCAAAACTTTGTGCGCTAGCCAGTTCCTTCGGAATACGTAACGAAAAAAAAAGTTCCCAACGCAACTCAACTTTGTGTATATTTCTGTCCAAAGAATATAAAAACTCTTCAGGTGAACCTTTTTTAAATAGAGCTGAGTTTATTTTTACGCTAAACACGTTCTTCATTTTATTTCTATTAGATTATTTAGTATGAAAATTATTTTATATATGTATATCATTGAAACTCGCTCAAAATACGGCAATCAAGTTTTTTGGCATCACCCTTGATTGCGTTTTTTTTGTATACGACAGTGTTCGCCCCGCCGTATTGAGTAGTTTTAACGCCGCCTCTTCACAATGGGCCACGATGGGCGGTTATGCTCCGGCCACACATATCGCGATAACGCGAAGATTTGCATTGTCGCGACAAGTCTGGCCAATAATTCGACCTATCGCGAATCATCTTCGCGAAGACGAAAGCCCTTCGCGCCGCTGTCGGTAAAATGAAGCACATCAAAGGGTTTTGTCGCGACAAAGTGCGTGCGGTTGGCTACACTTCGCGCTCTTTAGTTGACTGGTTTAGTTTACACGTGCGTGGTGTTCAATTTAAACTTTTTTCAAGGAATGGAGTAACGACAAAATTTTGGAATTTATTCAAAACTGCGAATCGGAACTCCATATTTTCCGCGAAATTAAATATCACGACGCTCTAGATTATCGCGACATGATGAAGCTTTTTATAGTGTGGCCAAGCACTTCGTCATGGATCGAACATGAAGTTTTATCCCGACAACGCGAACATGAATCTTCTCTATCAACTGTGGCCGCACCATTATAGAATGTGCGATGATTGCCTCTATGATTGCGCTACCATCCACACAATCGAGCATGACTCTGGACATGTCATTTATGCATTGGCGGCCGTACGAGACGGACGTCTCAACCTCTCTATATTTAATGTAAAAATTATATTGTAGCCATTTACAGTAGCGTAACATTGGGGCTTTTGTATCTCTCATTTTGCTTCGCTTGAAAGCCATGCAGTTCAAGTAGCCTTGATATTAAAAAACATACCTAGTGAATTTCTCAAATTTTTTTCAACATAAAATTGGGGTTTCTTTTTAAGTAAAAATAGTTGTGCCAGAGAGTTTCACTATTGTCTTTGTAAGAAGAAATGTAATATTACTGCACTAGTTAATGCAATGCAGGTTGTATTTATGAATCGAAAGAATAACATTGTGGCGAGCAAAATCAAATTACAAATTTATAGTTACTGTAGCAATCAGAAGATAGCAAAGTTTTGTTGCCCACTGAGGGCTTATTTTACTGACCAAATTGAAAATCGAGTCCAAAACTAGGTTCAGTGTAAATGAGTTCAATTACCAGTAATGATTCCGATGATAAGTTACTTCAATTAAAATTAATATTAACAAATTTTTTATTTCTTGAATGTCTGCTTACCATTTAAAACATTTTAATAACAAAATATTCACAAATGTTTAAAATAACTAAATTATAATGGACACTAACATCGACATCATTAATGCTCTTCGCAACCGTCTAGACGAGTTTCAAATTCGACTGTGCCTTAGTTCAAAATAAAAAGGAACGTCTGTTTAAAAGTAATTGATGCAGTTAACTTGATTCACTATGATATATTCGGTTTTAGGAGACTTAAGAATTTGAATAAGGTATTTATTTTAAATAATTTACTGATATCATTTACTGAATTTTAGTTATGAATTGAATGAAGTCCGCCTTCAGTTGCGCTTGAAAGCGTTACTTTAACTGTAAGTATACATCCACAATTTGGGTTCAACAGTTAAATATTTAAAAGACGGCTTTTGGTATATAAAGATGAACTTAAGCATTACATTACACAATATTTGAAAAAATAATATTAAGGTTTAAGTTTTTAAAATTGTAAACGAAATTGCAAATTGAATACCTTATGTTTTATGTTATGTCTTTCGATCTTTTTTATTTTTTTTCAATTCTTTACTGTCTTGTAGTTTAAAGTTTTGTAAAATAACAAATTACAATATCACTGTAATTGATAAAATCAATATCTATACATATGTATTTTCGGATGTATCATCTATCAAGTTCCTATGTAAGCTGCCTTTCTAACGATCTAACGCAGATTGCAATACTAAAGATGAAATATTAAACTTAGACTGTCAATTTTTATTACAAGTCTTTAACAACTATATTTTATTCATAGGATTATATTGACATATTACTACGCTGGAATGTTTTATAATAATTTTTAGATCATTATCATGATAACATACGTGAAGGCCCGAAACCCTTAACTCTACCATACATAGCCTATTAATATTCTGACATGTTCCGGATCGATTACTTTACATTCGTTTTTAACCGATTAATAAAAAGGAAGAGGCTGCAGATTCTACTCCTTTACATATTAAGTATAATTTTTTTTGTGTTACACGAGATTTCGTCATTTTTAACGGATTTTATAACCATTTTTAATTTGAAAAAGCATATCTACTAAAATTCAGAAAACATCCCAAACCTTTTTTGTATCATAATTAGCCCGGCTGAATTATTTGGTCTGGTCGCGAATCTGTAATCACAGATTTACATGGCCCGTGTTTAAGAGTCTGGAGCTGAGCAAAAACACACTTGATACATTATAATATACTAGCAATTAAGATCAGGTAAATATTACTAAGTTGACCGAAAAAAGCTAAACTACTTAGTAGTTTTTGTTGTAAACATCTACATGACCCTTTTAAAATATATACATGTTGATAATTGTAAGATTCGTTAAATACGATATTATAAATATCTACTGACAAATGCAATGTGAGCAATCAACGATCGTGTGGACGCGCCGTCGATCATGGCCTGAAATTCCTTTGATAAATGTGTTGTGTTGACTTAAGCAGGGTTTTTTAATTTTCGAAAATTGCTGATAAATGAATTCACTGCTGTTGTTTTTATGATTTGTTCACATTTTTTTGTTTAGGAAAAATAAAATAATAGGTATTAGAATTATTAAAAAAAATGTGTGCGGGTACTAGCGTACACTCGTAAGAAGTGAAACTTCTTTATGACGTTATTTTTCAAAAAATAATTTACTATATGCAACTTTACAGAAATTGGTTAAATAAAGTTTATTGCCTATCCCTACTCCGCTGGAGAAAGTATACTTCGAATCAGGCGTGGTAGGGATAAAAAAAAGATGGCGCGTAACGGAAAAACGCTTCTATAAATTTATTAAGAGACCCAGAAATACAGAAATTTAGATACCACAAGAACAATTAAATGCCTGCGCCCATTGAGAAATGAACCCGAGCCTTGTCAAGTCATCAAGTCATCGTACAAATACGTAGTATTACTATATAATCTGAGATCGTACATACATCAAGTCCATTACGAGGTAGGCAGAGATTATCGAGTGCCAAATGTCACAATCCTTAGAAACCTGGCTAAATACTACATTAATTTGTCTTTTCATACAGACGCCAGTATCGTAGAAACTTGAAACTATTGTAGGGTAGCACCCGAGCGATTCAATCGTGGAATGTCAACTTAGGTTTCCTCGGGTACCTACTTCTACCCTTATTCGTATTATTTAATTATTTCTTTCGTCTGTCACTCTTTCCATATAATCGAACCCCAAGCATGAACTTTGCCGTTTTTAAACACTTTTCTTTTAATCAGGGGGGATTAACTTTGACAAAAAAAAATTGTTTGTGTACTTATGTACACCCGTTGGAAGTTATACTTCTTCGGCGTAATAAGATAAAAATCTTTTTAAAAATTTTATCTTTTGCCTTATTTTACATTTGTAGACAAAATGACACTAACCATAGAAAAAAGGTATTTAATACATTAAAAGTTTTATTATAATGCATTATTTAGTTAAATAAAGTTTATTTAATATTTAATAAAAATATCACAAAAAACTAAAACTATTAATTTATATAATTAATATAATTAAGTTATCTATAGCTAACTTCATCATGTCGGTTTTTCGTGACGGTGTGCGCGCGCATCTTAAAAATTTACCCTCATAATTTTTTCCTAACGCGCCAAAAGAAGTATAACTTCAAAAAGGAAAAAAAAAACTCTTTGATCTCATTATTGTGAATGCGGTCAACGATCGTAACTCCAAAATTTTCGTAGTGTTCTCATTTCGACCGCATTTATGTTTTTTTTAATATTCTGAATTCCACTTCCAAATACATAGATAGGATAATCATAGAAATCAAAACTTGGCTTTGAAATATCTCTTTTTACTTTAATATATCCTCTCGAGCACCCATTCTACGGTGTATTGTTTTACTTCCACGATAAGCGCCCGGCCGCCGTTAAAGCCGTTAAACGCAAGTTGTTCCAAAAATATTAAAATGATGCCTGTGAACAATGTTTGTCAACGTATAAAATATTGGAGCTAATGAAACGAATAACAGATCTTTGTTTCACACATGTATACACTTTGAAGTGGGTGATGTCATATTGGTCTCGGCTGCTAGTTCACCTTGTTGCGTGAATTTATCGTGTTGTAGTTTAGCTATTGCGAAAAGAAACTTTTTGGTAGGTAAGTAGCTAATGATATTCATAATAAATGGTAAGATAATTTTCATTATAATTTTGCTACACAGAACTTGTTAGACAATATTTAGATTACTCTATGTGCCTACCCAAACAAAACCGTTACAAAACTTTTCATTTTTTTTAAATAAGCTACGTTTTCTACTTAAACTTGTGTCTTATTGGTAGAGAATATCATTAACTATACTGTGTGATAAATGGAGGAATCGTTAGTATTAAATTAAACCTGAAAAATAAATAAAATAACGATGTGTGACTTTCAACCGTTATACGGTGGCGGGACGCCCCGAATTTGAATATTGAATACAGAAGTCGTGGAGACGCCTAAAATATTTGAATCTTTTATCGACACGATATTCCCACGAAAAAGTTGGATCAAACACCGTCTACGCTTAACGCGTCAAGTACTACTACACTTTTTAATTTTTGTTTTCTTTGATTGATTTGTTTTTGTTTATTTTATTAATATTTTCTATAAGTATACACAAAAACATTTTTGAAAGGAAAAAAAATGTTATTACTTAATGTAAATAAAACCTACAAATTTAAAATAAAAATAAACTTATCAGTGAATTTCGTTTTTTATAGCCTCAGCTTTGGTAGTGATATTTTTGTCTGTTTTTTCTTCTTACCCTAAGATTTTTAAAGATCAGACTACTTTTATTGCACGTTTTGTTTAGAAAACAGTCTTTATTATTTTTAACATCAGATATACCAAAAAATATAAGAGTATATGTGGATAGTTATGGCCAAAAAAGAATTTGAACATCAATGGCTTTTAAAAGATATATTCGCTTTTAGAACTTCACTTTTAAATCGATTTCCTTTGACAAATTGATTGACAATATGATTGTAAGTATATCTATTTATTTTAATAAAATGACTAATTAGTAATTATATGCATTTTTTTACAATGACATTCGTAAATTTACACAATTCTGTGATTAGACATTTTGAATTACCTCTATTTATACACAAACTTTGTTTATTTCATACACCAAATAAATTCAATTTTAAGGTTCTGAATATATTCATATTGGCTAGTACTTTCATACATATTTACATCTTAAATCGGCATTCAAACGCTGACCACTAACTTACGTCCGTACGTTAAATTTACCTCGGGCGCTTAACGATATTATGACATTAATTGACGTCTGAGCCTTTACCATGAGTTGGTATAGATTACGTTTGGTAAGTTACGTGTCGAATTCTATGACACTTTTGGTATAAAAATGTGTTTATCTTATTTACCAACAGAGGGCGCTGTTCAAAGTTTCCATACAAATAATTTACAGAGACGATAGCGAGTATAGTAAACTTGACAAGCCGTTAACTCACAGAACAACTATAGTACTCCGACAAGAAATTTGAATCCATACAAAATCTGTGGGATCAAAATGTCTTACAGCGCCATCTATTGGTAACTACAAACATCAGTAGATTTTGTGGGATATCCGACCCTGGGTTTCTTTGTTTTCATTGGAATGTTTTGGATGTTAAAATATACATGCTGTAATGTATCAATAAATAAACATAGAAACAGTAAACTGCATATCATCAAACTTTAAGTTTATCATTAAATTAAAAACAACAACATAATGGAAAACATTTTATTTTTATTACAATTTTAAACACATACATATTAAATTAAATGTTTTACGTACTGGGAAATGACACAAATAATTTATTTAATGTTTTCTTTCCACATTGTCACAAAGTCACAAAAACAATTTCACTATCTCAGTTTTCACTTAAAAGTATCGTTAAAACTTTTATACTGTAAGGGAGGAATCAGAGCTATACTTTAAAATATAGAAATGCATTTTAAATAGCTAAAATCACAAGAAAATATATATATTACGGAGGTACACCAAGTCACCATTTTACAAAAATTCCATAAATGTGCCATAAATACTAAACTTCGAACCATAGTCCATAGATTCCTAATTGTTGCCATTTTAATTTTTGTCATAAATAATATATTTTCAGAAAGAAATTCAGAAATTACTTTCAATTAATTCAGAGTTTCAGAAATTACTGCCAATAAAGAGAGTATTAATTTAGTCTGTTTCCATATTTTTGTTTTTTTTTAGATTTTAAATCTTTTTAAACTTAGTTTAATTAAACTAATTAAATGACAATTTATTTAACATCTTATCAGAAAATCAATGTTAAAAAACAATAAAACGAGGATAAATGGTAGGTACCTACATTTTAAATTGTTAAAATATTCATAATCACAATAATTCATAACATACTGTTTGTGGCGTAAGTCTTATATTTTTTTTAAGATATAGGAAGGCAAACAAGCAGATGGATTCCCTGATGATAAGAAATTCACGCCACCTAGCGACACCAAAGGTGGTAATGGTGCGTTGCCAACCTGAGGTCGGCAACTAATAGCTATAGTTTAATAATTGTAATAGTAATAGTTTTAAATAATTACCTAATGGTAAACCCATTAAAATTATTTAAAACCCATTAAGTAATATTTAATGCCTATGTAGACCTTCTGATATCATTTTTTTGTGTGTACGAACTACGAAGTACAGGAAATCGTCCTTTTCAATTTGCCCCAGTCTCTAAATATTTAAACGTATTATTGTAAACGTATCTCTGGTATTAGTAACATCGACTAACACCAATGATATAAGCATACAATTTTGGCTAAAGTGGGGTTAGACCAATTTGTGAAATTCTTATAGGGATAAGCATTTATTTATGTTTTAGTCTGTGATTTTTTTTCACAACAACTTTTTAAAATCGTTCCCGAATTTGGCAACATCGCTTTATTTTCTATGAAATTTACTCCCTCTCGCGGGTTCCACTGACAATAATGAAACATTCTAATCGTATGTAAATATTGTCGACAACGTAGTGATTATATTCTCTTTGTTGTCGACCTCGCCTGCGTTAACTCGTGGTAAGGGCTCTGGGCGCTCGAGAGGATATACTACTTTATTATTTAATTATATTATTATAACTTATACATTTCATAACTCAAATTTTTAGTGGGAAGTTTGGTGGTTATGAATATATGATCCAGACCATTTCTTAATATTCGCTTGTCGCGGTAGCCTTGTTCTTTGTTCAAGACTCGATCACTTGCTTTTTTTTTGATAGAG